>BMAO01037826.1:0-15473 GCA_019973975.1 Trichonephila clavata
CTCACTAACTCACACCACTGACGAGACACTCCATTTTGAACCTCGGAGAAGTAACGAGAAGGACACTTGAGCTGGCATCTCATTATCAAGACCCTAACATGAGGGATGTGTGCTTCGATATATTTAAAGCGTATCAGTCAACGAGTCTCTAACCACCATTCTTTTCACCAACGAGTCTCTAATAGAGTCGGGACTTGAACCCATGAATTCGAGTTCATGAGCATTTGGCTGCCTCAGCCTTGTTCTAAGTTGGAAATGAGAAAGAAAAGTTCGTAAGGATCATCAATTAATTTAGAGAATAATTATACAATAGTCATACTTTAAAAATTTTAAATAGTATTTCATAGAAATTTTGTTTGAAATATTGGTAAACACTCTTGAAATTATACATTCAACATGCGTAATAAATTCATAGAGAGAATTAAGGATATTAGTTTTGAATTTTCCTGTATATAATAAGAATATACCGTCGACTCTTGCTAATTCAAACCATCGATAATGCGAACCTCTCGCTAATTCGAAGTATATGCTCAGTCCCTGGAAAAACTCTTGATATTTCAAACTAAAACAATACGAATCGGTACACTCAATATTTCGAAGTAAAATCTGTGACTGGCCAGACTACAACACGTGATAATTCGAAGTTATCTTATATCAACTCTCGACAATTCGAACACTTACTATCACGTACAGTCCTGTAGAAAACAGGTTGAATCTAACAAGTTTTGCGTTGTTTTGTCTCTGAGTGTCTCCCCTGTAACGTAGCCCTTTTGATTACCATATGTCTTCTACCTATTCTTTGCGTTTTCCGGTTCCTCCGGCGAAAAGGTACTTTTATTGCTTTGCTTCTTCAAGTGGACAATAGACCAACTGCACCTGTTGTAGGCAGTTCATGTCTTTCGTTTAACATGTGGCCTTGCTACACATGGGTTCGGAAATAATGGTCCGCTATTGTGAAGAAGAGATGCGTAGGATTGTGTATTTTGCGTCAGATTGACATGAAGATTTATGGCTCATCTGTGTGACTTATAGCATATGGTACCAAATAGGATATGTGGGCTGGACTAGACCATGCCTTGAAGAGCCAATGGTGTTGGGGACAGTGTCTGAGGGAACCGGGTGCGAAACAATTTAAATCTCTGTATTCTTTTAATACAGGACTTTTAACTTCTGTATAATATTTAAACTGTATAATATGCACTTTTTAAAAATACTTTAAAATAATTTGATACATGTGTACAATTGTTGTTTTATTACATAGTTTCAAATTTCATTACGTTAGAAAAAATTTCTCTTCGGGTGTTTTGGAGTTTTTTCGTACCCTCTTGATAATTCGAAGTTTTTCTTTGGTCCTCAGACATCGAATTATCGTGAGTCGGCTGTATTTTGCACTGCATATTGTTTTGAAAATAGTTTTTATTGTTAATATCAATCATTTTGATTATGCTAACTGGCATCATAACCAAACGATTTTTCTCTCTTAGAATGAATACTGCTCGAAAAAAGAAAATTTTCTGTAATATAACCCCTTATTTGTTAACAATCTTTTTTTGCTCACTTTCACTTTTGTATGGCTATTCATTAGTTGTTGGTATGCGCGTAATTTATAGAGTTGGACTAAACAGTAAGAAAAATTGAGGAGTCAAATTCTTTTAATTATTTTGACGCTCACTTGAAGGTTCTGTTGCCCGAAGATAAACATTCCTTTTTGTTCCTTCATTAGTACAATGCAGTTAATGATGTTAGAAGCGAGAAAATCGAATAAGAAAATAAACCAGGTTCTTTTTAGTCCTAACAATAGTGATCATTAGAGAATATCAGAGCACAACATTCGCAAAAACTTTGAAATCATCTTTTGGAAAGTTTCAAAGTATATAAAGTTTTAAGAAATGGACTTCCGATGCCCTTACAATTTTTATTAAACAATATAATTTTCACCGTTACTTGTGACTTCTTTCCAATAAAGTGTATTCTATCCTTGTACAAAAGGCATCATTTTTGAAGCAAGACCAAAACAGTGCTTGGTTGATGTCTCAACTCGCGCGTTCTCGTAATTTCGTATGCCCAGAATATTTTTAATGGAGAGAATCTGAGGACAATTATGTGGTATTCAGTCTGGTGGATGTTAGAATTCCCTAGCTTGATTCTGAGATATTCTGGAGAGTCTACAAATGAATATGTGGCCAGCCATTGTTGCGGGAGACTATGATTTGATTCTTGAATCTACGTTTATTTTATTTTTTTCTTGAATGCGCAAATGAAATAATACGTTTAACGCTGTGGCGCACATAAGGGGGGGGGAGGGGGAGGTTCCCCCATCGATCTTTATTTTTTTTCGATTGATTATAATCCTATGTATTATATAGTACGTATACGTAACTGTTTTTTATTCCCGACTATCGACAAAATCAAAGTAATATGCTTGGCGGCGAATTGGAGTATGATACAAGAATGAAGGAGGTTATAAATTACAAGATCAATCACCAATCGCCATCTTGTTGCTTTGGAGTATATGTTATTAAACATATAATCTACCAATCTACGATAACCAACACTTTAAATCCCTTCAAAACGGGCGAATGGCGTTTCCCCATGCCCGCACTTACCGTGAGTATACACACGCATAGGATCGGGCTGAATTTTTTACTGCTAAGCCTAATTTCTTTTAAAAATTCATATAAAATCTTTAAGGCAATCAAATACGCTGAAGTTTACAATTTACAATCATTGATAATATCTGAATACATAGTACAAAAATTTTCGCTATATTTAAAAAAAAAAATAAACACTTGCAAATTTTGAATAAAATCTTTTTATTTTTAAAATAAAAGTAATCTTTATAAATGTCTGATGCACAATTAACTAATAAACTTTCCATTGTTTTTAAATTTAGCCAAATTATAAACAAAAATTTAGAGCGTGATAAATAACGATCCATTAAATGCCCGATTCTCTCGAAAAAGTTAAACATGTGCAGTTGTTTACATTCATAAATATCCCGGATTTAGTTACAAAAACACGAAGCCGAAAGCACATATTGAAATTCAAAGTTCTGTGAAACATTATTCGGGAAAAAAATGACTTCAACCGCCTTCTAGTGCCTTAAAAAAATTGTGTGTTTAAAAACGTTCCAAACTCAAATCACACCGGTGTCAGCATGAGCCTCAGAGCAGGGAAAGCGCAACCACATATATGAAACCGTAAGCCCTGGAGGGAGAAACGCTTGATCAATATTTTATGTGATCATGGTCCTGAACGGGTTAATTCGTGTAAATTAAATTCTAGTTGTTATATGGGGGAATAGAGTATGTAAAGAGGAATGAAACATTATGTAATTATATATTTTCTGTTTTCATTGAATTAAAAAAAAAAATTTTACCACCAAAAAATGTTTTTTTCGGTGATATCTGAATACTGTAACGGTTAATTTTAACCGATAAAAATGGGCTAATTTCATGTGATGTCATGATCACATGATAGTTTCAGTCACGTGTTTCCACCTAATCTTTCATAACTTCATGTAACGAAATGTTAACATACCAAATGCAAGTTCATGTTTTCAGCCAATCAGTTCGAATGCTATGCTGTTGCCAAATTTTGCTTTTTGTGTAGAAATTTCTTTTTAAAAAGTACGCATTTGTCAACAACAATAATACACATAGATAAATAAAATACGCTTGGATTTAAAAGTAAATTTTTAATAGAAGAACGTTTTCTAATCCTAAAAATTTTCCGATGATTTGTTTTCTTAATCTTTATCCGATTATAAAATTTGAAACTATGCCTAAATTTGAGAAGAATAACAACAAGTACGAGTTGAATGTCAGTTTCGAATTCAATGGAGAACACGTGACTGCATTTATCATGTGACCTTGATGAATTAAGTCCATTCTAAACTACATTATTTGTAAGGTTTTGTAAGGGATGTGTTAAGTCATCCCTTAGTATAGGAGGGTTGGAAGGAAGGTTAGCCATAGTCAATATAACTTCAGTTTATTCTCAGTTATGACAAACAACACATATTCTATTAACCAAAGTTAAGAGATGCACCCAAATACCAAATACGGAAAACAACAGCGAGGTAGACGAGATACGAGAAGACTTTAAATAATCAGATCACTTACGTCTGGGCGATATGTTCTAATTCTTAACCACCTAATCTAATTTGATTCCTAATTGACAAATCCTCAACTTTAATATTACAATAATCATCTACGAAGTATCCATGCCTCACTTTACGTTTAATCAATCACTGTTAGGCGTAGCAGTCTAACCTACTCTCTTTTTAACTCGAAAGTTTAATCTTTATATACAAGTCGTAATTTACATATTCACATCTTCTTCGAAGGGAGAGTTTCTCAATAGATTAAATTTTAAAGACCTATATTTTCCCCTAGAGGACTGTTAGTGAAAAGAATCCAAATAGACCCGGGACAGTTTGAGTTGGAAAATTTTATCATTCTCCTATATATAAGTGTTATGAAAATTAACTTATATATAGGAGATTTTGTTTTAACATAAATTTTTAAAAAAATGACGAACTTGAGCTGAAAATGCTTTATTTAAAGTATTCTCTAGTAAATAACTTCAATTTAATAAGTGTAATTACCCACATGAGAGTAAACATAATGTATTTAATACTCCCCCGTCGGCATCACAAAAGGCGTAATATGTAAAAAACCGATTCCACGTAAATCAATTACAAATCCCCAGGACCAAAAATGTTCGCAAATTTCATTCATTCACTGAACATTATTGTGTCTTATTGATCGTCCTATTAACTCACCAAGTGGTTGATTGAAATTCGGGACGCTTATGGGGGCGGCATGCAGAAACGTCTTTTTTTCCCTTTTTTTAGTCATTCACAGCTGCTATTTATCTTGCAAAAATGCACTTCACGTCCCTCAATTGGAGATGCTGTAAATATCGAGTTTTCTGGAGGTAGATGCAAATTATCCCGCCAAACATGAATAGAACGACGAATGAATTCTTTAGTATGCAGGATTTCCTTCATAGAAATATCGATTCTGTGTCATTTATTCACTTTTGATGCAAATTTAGGCTTTTAAGCGCTGAGTGAATACTTTTCAAACTTCTCCGTGGTCATCTGGGAATTATTTTGGGGGCGAATGAAATCCTTTTTCTTGAATAAATATCATTTTATGAAAGAAGAATGGGACTGGGAGGTTTCCGTGACGTGTGGGTTGCTGGATAATGATTTTGAGCTTTGTTTGCTTCATTCGATATCATGTATTGTTTGCATATGCAATGGAGATGCTTGAAAATGTATCAATATTAGAGATGAGTTCAAAGAATTCCAACCTTTATTTAAAAAATATACCTCTGTTTAAACAAAATAATATTATGCTCATTTTATACCAAATATTCCTCTTAAATCTACCACTGTCAATGGCAGGCCAAATCTCCACTTTAGTTGACGCATAGGTCATTCATCGTCTCATGCATGATGTTTGAAACTGGATCCTTTTTTTCTGGTTTTATTGGTCTCTATGATTCCTAGAGCCTTATACAAAATAATGTGCTGTAACGTTGTTCAAGATTACTTGACTTTTTTTTTAAAAATCGAAAACGAAAATCTGAATGCGTTTATCTATATTTTCGTTCATACACTTCAGCGATGTTTCGGTGATTGATAAATTTACAGAAAACTCTAGAGAAAAAATTTACACATGTGCATTTATATATACAGTCAAACCTCTATATAACGAACCTCTATAATGCGAAATTTTCATTCATCGAACTTTTACCTGGAACCAAGAAAATTTCGTGATTTTTCTTAGTAAAATAACCTTCTAATAGCGAAGTGAACTTTCTGTATAACGAACTTTTTCTCTTGTGATCCAATTTTTGTCTCCTTATTTTTAAAGAATTTCTGGACATTTCAAGTTATTCTCCTTTTTAACATACTTTATGGTGGTCATAAACCTTGAACTGATTTTATTAGATGCCTAACTCGCCCAGAGCAATAGAATTTTGAGCGATTCATCCAAGAAGTGAAACCTTTAACCCCCATTGTCCAGTTCACTGGAAACATCTTCGATACCCCTTTCCCCTTTAGTGGAGTTGTCTCGTGTCCCCGTATCCTTGAACTAGTCTCCGCTCATTTGTAGTGTTGATCAGTCGTACTGGTAACTTCATTTCTTGTAGCTCTGAAATGTCAAAACGTAAGTGCTTGAGCATCAAAGAAAAAAATTTAATTCTTCAGGAAGAGGATAAAGGCTTCAAGAAACTTTCCTTTCAGTTTTTCTTTCGTTTCTTTCTTTTCTTACTTTCTTTTTTTGATAGATAAGATATATAAAATAAATATATATTAATTCATACAAAAAGGTACGAAAAAATTACTTTTTTTAATATATAGTATTTATGAGTTTAAAATTTGTTTTATGTGGGTTATCGAAAAAACTGAAAAATGAACCTATGTATAACGAATTTTCCCTAGAACGAAATTTTTTTCTGGATTTAGCGACTTTGTTATGTAGAGATCTAACTGTATCTACATACGTGTACGAAAAACCGTCTTTTCACCTTTATTTTTTATATACGAAAAATTATGATCGTATGTAGTTAAAAAATTACCTTTTTAAAATGTCTGTAAGATTTTTAAATGAAGTTTAAATTAGTCTTTATTGTGTGCATGAACAAAATTATCTAAATGTATAATAGTTTAAAACAATTGTTTAAAAAAATACAGCCTTATTACGTAAAAGTTTAAAGCGCATATGCATGTGGTTAAGTGAGTGAATATTAACGTCCCACTGTTCAGTTACACGAGGGCTTTAGGGGACGGTCCGCGTAATTTTGAACCATGATCAAGTGACGCGGACGACACCTGAGCTGGCACCCCCTCTCCTAATTACCACACCACACCAACGGGAGGACGTTTGAGCTCTCGACAGATTTAACGTGCATCGTGCCCCTACACGGCGGGTCTTCAGTGGTACTGGGATCGAACTCATGGCCTACTAGCCACGATCCGAATGCATGTGGTTAAATCTAGCTTTCAATTTTCGTATAAAACACATACTAACGCATACGCAACAAAGCTTTAATACTTGCTATTTGTCACATCTTTATATGTGATATTTTGTTCTAATCTTACAGTTTCTTTAAATTACTTAGTATATTTACCAGAAACACATTCAGGAAATAGGTAAAATGGTTCCATAAAAATCTCAATATAATCTACAAAACAAAAAAGATATAACAAATGCGTGTGTGCTGTGTTAGTCTAATTTTGTGAAGTTTAAAAAATAAACAAGGAAACATATATGTATAGTCTTCATTCAAATTCACATTTTAGAAGGGAAAAAAAAGAACATCTAGAAACAAATGGAGAAATAAGAAACACTTTAAAGCTTCAAACCATTCCCGATTAAAAAAATAGGTATTTTTAAAATTTATATGCTACGTATAATTAAACAATAACAAACAGGTTTAGATGTAAAAATAATTGGTGAAAACTAGCAAGATTTCTGCTATTTACAGAAATAATTTACATGTATTACGTAATTATATTTGGGGGAGGGGGCTGAGACAAAATTTAGTGACTTGGCGATCATGTTGACGAACATTTTTGGTGACTTGGTGACAATATGGACGTTTCTGGAAATTACTGGTGAAATCTATAACATGGCGTAAGCAGATTTTTCCAGGAAGTGTTGGAAGGTAGGAGGGTCCCTTTAGACCAAATTTTATCGAATCATAGAACCCTTAGACCTTGTTAGGACTTTTGGTGGAACCCTGTCGTATAATTCGAAGAATATATTTTAAAAAATACGTAAAGTAGATCAACATGTTATATGCATTTTATATAAAAAAGAAAATGACAGTATATCTTTCTAAAGAGTTTTAGCTTAATATTTATGTAATTTAGTCGTTAATAATATTATTCGGGCTCCAAGTGCCGCCTTCCCTTTCAAATTTTTTGACAATTTTTATGCATATTATATATGCCTGAATTTTTTTGCACAAAATTGTAAAATCTAGATTTGTTAAAGTTTTCTGCAATCACATTCCATATTCTTTCAAATTATTTGGTATAGTAAAAAATAACGAAATTTTTACTGGGATTAATAACATGTCTGTATTAGAAATACTTAAGATGCTTTTGTAATTGAAAGGAAAAAAATGTACTGTTGCAATTTTACTCCAGACATTTCTAAACAATAATATTTTGGTGATATATATATTTGTTATAAATAATGTATTAATACTTAATTGGTAAATTATTATTTAAAAGTAATTTAAAAGTAAAAATTAAAAAAATGGATAATTATAAGACATTAAAGCCGTCTTTATATCAAACGTGGTTACTGCAGTAAATCCTAACAATTTTTTTATTGAAAGATAATATGAGCATACTTTTATTAATAAAATGAACAAAAAATAATTCAGTAATTTATTCGCAAACGATATCCCCGAAGTCAAAGTAAAGAGATTTCGATGCAATAAAAGCGCCAGTTTCTTAAGCGAAAATGGTAGGCGGAACCAGAGTAATGGTTTGTAGACATAACAAATGCGCCAACTTCCTAAATGAAGACGGTGTCTGTAGACAAAATAAAGTTCTTCGTTAGTATTCTATGCAAAGACAGTTTCCTAAGACAGGGTAAAGCTATGCGTAAGTATCAATAATCAAGGATGGTGTTCAAAGACAGGGTAAAGGTATACGGATACCAAATAAACGTGAGTTTCCCAAGCGAGGACAGTTTCCAGGGCAGGGTAAAGCTATGAGTTAGCATCCTAAAAGAAAGCGCTCTCCAAAGACAGGGTAACGCTACGAGTCAGCATCCTAAGTGAGGACGGTATTTAAAGACAGAGTAAAGCTATGAGTAAGCATCCTAAATGACGATAGTCTCCAAAGCTGCGGTAAAGATATGAGTCAGCATCCTAAGAAATGGTAAAGCTATGAGTTAGTATCCTAAATGAGGATGGTCTCCAAAGACAGGATAAAGGTAAATGGATACTATAAAAGTGTGAGCTTCCTAAGCGACGACGGTATCCTAAGACAAGGTGTAAAGCTATATTAATATAATAAAAATCTCCGATTCTCTCTGTACGGTTTTACTCAGAAAGACTTTAATGATATAATCGATTCGCTATCGTACAGTATTAGTGAGTTTGAACTTGTTTTTAGTTATTTTTAGACATTTTTAAATGAAAAAAAGTTTTTGATGTATCTCAGTAGTGGTATGTTTTGTTTCATCAACATATTTTTAAGCAAAAGTGACTGAGATGTTGAAGGCTGTATTATACCTTAACTTTATTTATCTAATTAAATAGAAACAAACATTTAAGTCCGTACAACCAGAACTCATTTCAAATCTTCAAGCTTTTATGGTTCTACGGCATGCACTCATGTCCATAAATTAAGGATAATTCAAAATCACAAAGAAATTGAACTCTAAAATAAAAATTTCACCTGTAGAATTATCACACACGTCTTGATGAAGAATATACAAATTACAAGAAACCACCAGATGGCGCGGATAGTACGTCACAATGACGAGAGTGTAAGAGAGGGGTATATAAGGAATGGTGGCAAAGAGGTAAAATTGTTCACTATCGCTTTAAAAGCCTTTCAGTGCAATAACCGCATAGTTATGGCACAAAGAAAGCATTTGGATGATTTTATACGTGGTAGAATTATCGGACGACTGGAATGTGGACGTACCCAGCTGGAAGTACCTGAGAAACTTGGAATCGCCCAGAGTGTCATCTCCAGGCTTTGGCAACGATTCCAAGATGATGGTAATGTGAGTAGATGTTACAGCACAGGTCTCCCCCGAGTTACAACGCCGAATGAGGACCGGTATTTGGCAGTTACTGCCAAAGAAACAGACTGAGCACAGCATAGACCTGTCTCGTCAGCTCTCTTCAGCTACCGGTACGACAGTTTCAAGGCAGACCGTGTACAGACGCTTAGTGCACATTGGTCTTAATGCTCGTAGGCCTGTCAGATGTGTTCCCCTTACCACAACTCACTGTCGCCTGCGATTAACCTGGAGTAGAGAGCATGCATTGTGGACACCGCAACAGTGGTCTTGTGTGATGTTTTCCGACGAGTCCAGGTTTAGTTTGCAGTCTGATTCTCGCCGGACTTTCATATAGAGAGCGCCAGGTACCCGTTACCACCAAGAGAACACCATTAAACGACACCGGTACGGTGGTGCAGGATGGCTCGTTTGGGGAGGAATTATTCTTGGTTCCAGAACTGACTTGTATGTTCAGAGTGTAAAAACCACATCTATCCGGATGTCATTCTGGAACAACATGTTCGTTTGTTTCGGGGCGCCATGGGTGCTGAATTTCTGTTTATGAATGACAACACCCGTCCTCACCGGGCAAACATTGTAGACGAATGCCTTCAATCGGAGGATATCACCCGTATGGATTGGCCAGCATAGTCACCGGACTTGAATCCAATAGAACATGTGTGGGATATGCGTGACCGGAGAATTACAGCACGTCAACCCCCTCCCACTTGTCTACCGGAACTTCGGAGGACATTGCTTGATGAGTGGTGTAATATTCCCCAAGATCAGATGGATAATTTGATACTCAGCATGCGTAGGCGTTGTAAGGCCTGTATTGCATCTCCGGAGACATACTCCGTATTAACCATCATACTAACCATGTTATACTGTTTTTTTGTAATAGGTTCTTTTTTGAAATTTGCTCCAGGGAGTAAAAATCGCAATTTTTATAAATTATGTCAAACATATAGCATCTTTTTTGCTCTTTACCTTTTGTTTAATATATAGACTTTACAAATAAGTCAAATTTGTTTTGCTTCTGTCTTTTTCTTTGACTGAACTTCATTATCCTTAATTTATGGACATGAGTGTATTTGATGTATCAGTATACCAAAATTTAAACTTCGCTCTTTTGGTCAATTTCATTTTTTTAAGGAATTGAATTTCGTTTTTCATACTGTAGTTAAAATTTTACTGATTTCGCCCAATTGGAAATGGGATAAATCTGGTAAAGTCTTAATAACTTTTTCTCAAAACAGTTTTTAATAGCGAGGTCAATTTTTTTACTGTATATCTTATGGGGTGAATTTCAACAGACATAATGACAAATCTGTTAGGCAGAATTCTTTTATTAATGGTAGTAAATAGCCAATTTCTACTGTTTTATTTTTAATAAATAATTTCTTAGTTTTTTTCATTTCCCATAATAAAGTTGCTTTTCTTAGTATTTAATTATTTTTCGGCCTCTTTAATTTTGTACTGCTTTCGCTTATTTTAATTTCTTTTTCTGTCGTCATTTTGAAATTCCACATTTAGTTTCTCTCTTTATTTTTCCGCGCCGTTTTACTGAGAAAATAAAGGGAATTCCTTCTTATTCCACTTTTTAAATTGTTTTAAATGGTTGTAATTCTATAGTTCTCAGTTCCTTTATCAAGTCTCAGTAATATTTTTTTATTCTTAAAATTTCCCTGTGATGCCATCTTGAATAAAATCTATATTCAATCTATAACCTGTTTGGCTTGATTTTAATCGCGCCTAAAACTATAGTGTAATACAGATAAACTGGCGTAGATTTTGAAATAATAGATATTGCATTTTTTAAAAAAAATGTACATTTGAAATAATTAATCTAATAACTACTATATTTAAATGACCAGAATACATATAGTTGCGTTCAAAATCGTGGCAAAACAGTTTTATTCATGTAGAAGCCACCCCATGAATACGAATATTTACGAATCTAAATGTTGTCTTGAAGTCCCGTTACGTTTCTTATTCCGATAAGCTCCATATTCTTTCGGGTACTTACGTATTAGATCATATTTTTGGGAATACTGAACTGTGTTTGCTTCCGAAGGAAATAAGTTTCTAATATTATTCATTTTTAACAACAGAATAAGAGAAGAATAAAACAAAAGAGTTAACCAATTAAAATATTATCTTCGATCAAGGTTATTGTACTTGAACATGTGTTAGAACAGTACAAACTATAAAAGAAGAGTAGTTTTCGAGCATGCGCTAGCAAAATTAGTGCGTTTGAATAAGCGTAGGAATGGTATTCCTTTTTTGATGGCATATCGAGCCAATTGGCGACGTTTTTCGATTCGATACTATAATATTTTATATGTATTATACTACCCATATATGTGATATGTATTCAACCTTCGCTATAGATATTTTTTATTGTATTAATACATTTGTTCGTTCTTTGCATCAAAATAACAATTATTTGTATGAAAAATATTTTTAAAAAGTATTCTTTATAAAAAAAATTCAATTTTGGCGACACAGTTTGCTTTAGTTTTTTTCAGTACTGTTCTGTTTCATAGTTTAATTCGATATATGTCTTTTTTCTGTTTTAGATATGTTTTTATTACTGATTTTGTTACTACTAATTTAATTTCTTCTTCCGTTGAAGGCTACCTAATATATGCTATTTATGGTAGTATTACGTGAAATGCTTGATATGTACATATAATAATTAATTTTACTCTATTGATTTATTTGTTTCATGTTGTTCCACAACCCGAAAGAGAGCAAAAAAGTTACTACAACAATTTTCTGTTACAATTCTTATTCAGATTTTATACATTCATTGTTATTTAGCTTATTAGCATGCTGATTTTCTCTTCTAATTTCAAATATGGTTTTCTTTACTGTGTGAGGCTAAATCGCAGTTCTTTTAAAATTTTATGTGAGCACTCATTAAAAAATTATTTAAAATTTTTAGAGACATTATTTTGCACGGATTGAAAACTCCTGAAAAATACTATGCTTTCTATAATGTTTATTAAGGAGCACCTGTTCTACATGCGAATAACAGTGATTAAAAATTAAAAATGGAAAACTGCAACTAACATAATTTTAAAAAAAAATAGCTTATTTATTATTGACATGGAAATCTAAGTCTCAATTTTCTATTTCTGGAATTCACATAAAATTATTTTTTGCAGAATTTCCTTTTAAACCAGCTGATCTGAGTAATTGTAATTACAATTGCGCTTTTTTCATATAATTATTTATAATATCAAGTATTTTTTTCAGTAGTTCGTTCCGGAAGAAATTTTCTTAACGACTTATTTTCTTGGACTGTAGGAGTCGTATAATAACGAAACGAGATTATCAAAATGTGGCTATACCAGATTTTTTTAACTGCATGATAAATTGATAGAATTGAATTTAAAGGAAATGTAAATTCTTCTTTAAAAATATACACGAATATCTCAATTAATCGTACGGTTGTTTTAGAGAATGATAGAATACTAATTTCTTTGAATTTATTACTAAATGTTCAAGATATTATGTTTCTAATATACAGCTTTGTTATCTTTACACCAAATGCAATTTCACCAATTCTTTACCGATTCGATAATTAACACAAAAAGAAACAATAAGAAAATTTATTTGTTGGAATGCAAATATTTTGAAGGCGATTTTTTTAGTCCTTCGAGTTTACGTTGAAACTATTCCTTAACATATTTTGCGAACATGCGGATAATCAGACTTTAAAAACTCCTGATCTCACATTCGCATCCATATACATTTTTTAATTTAGTATGTTTTTTAATTTAGTATGTTCATGATTATCACTCCCCACACATTCCATCATAAATTCTCGTCTAAGTAAAGCTAAATGCTAAATAATTATCCCTATACTTTCACAGTTTTTTATTGACGCATAAGTATGTGGATGAAGCTACTGTTAGAAATACTCATATGTTGTTGATTATTGAGGATTTCTGTTTATAGAGTGTCAATAAAATAATTTCTCAACGTTGATGTTGACTCCTGTGGCAACCATTCTAAAAACTCTATTAGTTCTATTGAATGTATTTAGTTAGGAATATCAAAAAATACTTTATTAAAGTATTTTTGCGAAGTGTGTGATATTGCTTAAGAAATGAGCAAAAAATAACGTCGGACTTTGAAACTACATTAAGGCCGTTTACGAAGGACCTCTTAATTTTGAAACAAAGGCAAGTGATGAGGATGACGCTTGGATAGTACACAACTCCACAATACGTCAACGTGGGGACTTGAGTGAGTATCCGAACGTTGAACGTACCTCAGAGTCTGTACAGGGAGGGTATTTAGGAACATCAGGATTTGAACACGCCTTAAAAAAGTGCCATGAGTTCATTATTAGAAATATTTGGATACCGGGGCCCTAAAATGACTAGAGATGATAACGAAAAATCTATCCCTTTATTCTTACTTAGCAGAAATATTCAAAAAGTAGTTTTAAAGATAATACAAATATTGAGAACTATGTATCCTTATTAGTAAAAATTAAAAAAAATATCTAATAAATAAGTATTTAGAAATCCTTCACAAATAAGCTTACCAATTAACATATTTTCTTTGTAATTTCTTAAACAATTTGAAGCAATATAAACTGAATTATTAACAATTAATCATTACTTCATTTATTTCTAACCACAAAGTAAAATTATAACAATATAAATTACGATAACCACATTTTCTTTTAATTTCGAATATAGTTAGTGTTATTGGAATTCTTTTACGTATAGTAAATAATCATTGGATGTTCTTTAAAGTATTTTAATACTCCTTATCTTAAATTGACTTCTATATTGGTTTTTATAAGCGACTAAAGAATTTTTTTTTCAATATGAGGCGGATATAATTTTTGCAATCAATAACAATGTTAATCAAAAATGTGTGTTAAAGAGTATGATTCACTCGAGTTAAGAAAACGTACACTTAATCATTTTAATCAACATGTAAAAAAACCCCTTAGAGATAAGTGATAATGATGGAAGTTTAGGCATATAGCACTAAAAGTTGAAAAAAAACTACTAGCAAACGGAATATCTTTTTGCCACTTTATCTTATACGTGCGCATTAATTCTTAAGGAACTGCAAAATTTTTGAAACTGAAGATATCGCTCACTTTTGATGTTTTAACACAAAATCAAAATTTTCCAATTTCTGCCTTATCCGAATAAATGCTGGAACTAAATAAGTAATTACGAAATCAAATTGCCGCAAGTTAACCACTATTTTCTTTTATAAATTTCCTGAACCCCGTTCCCTCTAAAGAATACCGTAAAACATAAATTATCTTTTTATCGGGTTAAATTTCTGCCATAGTGTGTCTCCTGTAAGGGCTCTTATCTTGCATGTGCAAAGAATTAAAAGTCGCAAGAAATGCGTAAAAAATGACTGTAGAGAATCGCATATTTGTTAAAGGTTTTCCCCGTGGTACGTGCGACTTGCGCTGGGAAGTAAGGATTTAGAAATTTCGTATTCGTACAAACTTACTAGAGAACATGAATTTGTTTTGCATACTAGCTTATAATTTTCCTTTCCAATTTTTACATCGTGGAACCCCCAGGTTTATTCCGTGGAACCCTAAGGTTCCACGGAACACAGTTTGAATACCGCTGATCTAGACAAATCGTTCTTAGCATTCCTCTTCAGTTAAACTCAACTCTTACGCGTGCGACCCATAAATAT
>BMAO01037827.1:0-222329 GCA_019973975.1 Trichonephila clavata
TCATGACTACATATAATAAGACTAGTATCTAAATAAATACTGCAAAACACTCAGGATCAGAAAAAGGTAAGCGAAGAGAGGGCGTCAGCATTGTCAGCTGGTTTTCCCCTTACGGTATATAATACGCAACTCATAACGTTGCAAGGCTAAGGCCCATCGAGCTAATTTGCACCATGCGGTAATCCTTAGTCAAAAATGAAAGTGGGTTGTGGTCAGACACACCTGTATCTGAGATCCGAAGATCCAACAGTCAAACTTTTCAATGCACTTAGCACGGCATACGCTCTCGCTCTATCGTGGACCATTTCATTTGCATTGGGTTAATTTCTTACTGTAGAATGAAATAGGGTGTTCCATTCCATTTTCATCGTTCTGTGCAGGGCATGCGCCGACTATAGTAGCAGAAGCATCTGTATACAGCTGAAATGGCGATTCAACACAGGGGTATATAGAGTAGGCATTTCGATTAAGCTTTTCTTCAAACATTGAAAAGATTCTTCAGCTGTGTCGTCCCAAGGAATTTTATTTGGAATATTCTTTTTAGTTAAATTTGTCAAAGGCAAACAATAGAAGAAAAGTTCTTAATATAATCACGATAATAGCTTGATAAGCCAATCAGTCCTCGTAACTGTTTTTTGGTCGTTGGTCTCAGTAGCTTTGACATAGTTTCCACCTTTGAGGATCTGGAGCATGTTTTCCAGAACCCACACATGACCTAGAAATTTAACTTGGCTTTTCCGAAATCACACTTCTCTAAATTAACAGTTAGTCCAACTTCTCTCAAAGTCTTAAAAACGTTTTTTAATTGTTGTATGTATCAGACCATGTTCTGAAAATACTGCCACATCGTCTATGTAGATCTACAGTACTTTTGATGAGGATCAATACTTGATCCATAGATTTTTGAAATGTACTTCCCGCATTCTTCATTCCAAAGGGTAGACTTTCACTGATAATGTCCGAATGAGTAAGGAATGCAGTAAAATGTTTTGAGTTTTCTTCCATAGGGATTGCCAGTATCCCTTCGTGAGGTCTAAGACCGATATAAAATGAGCTTTGCCTATCTCGTGTATTATATATAAATCTGTTGCATGCTTCATTGGATATGCATCAGGAATAGTAAAACTATTCAAAAGTCTAAAGTCTATGCACAATCTAATACTTTCATCTTTTTCGCCACACACACACCGGTGCGCCCAATCACTATCACTATGTTCAATCAAGTCCATATCTCTATCAGTTCATTGAGTTGACGTTCAACTTCTTTTGAAGAGCAATAGGAACTCTGTATGGTTGTAATCTTTTAGGTGAACTATCTGCCGTAACTTTAACAGAATGACTTTCACTCTGGCTTTTCCAGGACGATTCCGGAATATGTCTTCATATCGTTGTAGCAAATTTCTTAATTGGATTTCTGTTGAGCATTTAAAACATCAGGCATTTGATTCAACTCGATATCAATGTTAGGTTGATTTTCCTTATCTGTGGAGCATAATGCAGCTCACCAAAATCGGTATCTTGATCAAATATTATTCCACATGATCAACTCTTGAGATGTAAGGTCTTAGCTTATTTACATGTAATTCTCTAGTATTAACGTCTTCCATTCGAACTAAATAAGAGTGGGGTCTAGTGAGCTTTACTACTTTGGCTGGTCCTATCCAAGTGTTAAGCAATTTATGCGTAGATGAAGGCATAAGGATTAGTATTTCATCTCCAACAGAAAAACTTTTTTCTCGTGATCTCAAATTATAGTGTGAAGTCATACGTTCCTGATTTTTAGCACTGTTTTCTGATGCGATTTCGTGTGCATCTTGCAACTTCTTTTGCAATTGTTTCAAGTATTCTTCAACAGAACGAGCAGCACCAGTAGGGATTTCTCTTTCTCCTGTTCAAAACTCTTTTAAAATGGTCATTGGTCCAGATGGTAGTCTTCCATAAACTAATTGGTATGGTGATACACCAGTCAGTGTATGAGGTATTTTTCTATAAGCAAAAAGCAAATATGGGAGATGGACATCCCACTCATTTCCATGCTCTTGAATATTTTTGTTCAACATGTCTTTCAATGTTCTATTCCAACGTTCAACTGCTCCCATACTCTCAGGATGACCTGGAGTAGAAAACCTAGGAGATACTCCCAGCACGTCTTGAAAGGCTTGAGTCAATTTGTGCGGTAAAATTGGTACCCTGGTCCGTACATATTGTCTTTGGGAACCCAGTTTGGCAGAAAATTTTCATCAGCACTTCGCAGGTAGTTTTTGCAGTAATATTCTTGGTTGGTATGGCTTCCGCCACCTTGAGCACAGATCAATGGCACATACGATATATTCGTGCCCTCTTCTTGATAGAGGTTCTACCGGTCCAATGCAATCCACGCTCCACACTTCGAATGGATTGTTAGGTCTTACAATGGGCTGGATCGGAATTCTATCTCTGTACGTTACAGTTCTTCGTAACTGACAAGGTTTGCATGCCTCGCAATATGTCTTCACGTCCCTCTTTAACGAAGGCCAGAAAAAGGAGTATTTAATGCGTTGCTTTGTTTTTTGTTCTCCTAAATGTACAGCTGACGGAATTTCATGAGCTTATTTGTAGAATTTCCTTTCTTTTATACGCAGGTAGGACAACTTGCTTGATTGGCTCCCCACAAACAACGTCATTATGCATCAGCAGATCATCTTGTATTTCATATGCCTTTTCTTTTTTATTTGCTTGTTCCCAGATACTTATTACTGTTTCATCTTCTTTCTGAAGTTTTATAAAAGTACTTCTAGTCTTACTGCTAAGATTGGATCTCATTTCGTTTTCAATGTTGACTGCGTCTGTCGACACTTCTATGTCAGAGTATGAACTCTCTTCACATGTTGGGACTTCACAGACGGTTGAATCCCTAACCTCATCCATTTGAACTCCGACATCAATGACTTGTCTTGCATTCACACTTCACAACTGTATGCTTTACAAAAGGGCTTCATACGCGGTTTGACAAATTAACATATCGTTCACTAGTTTCTTCGAAACGGCACACGTAGTTGGTATTGCATCATGCCATCCATCATCGATCTTTATATTAAATGTTCTTAAGGGAGCGATTTCACTATCCCCAAAAGATGATATTAACTTGATCTTCCCTTCGCCGGTACACTCAATGTCTTTAACTAAATCAGCTCGCACCACAGAGATTTGTGCTCCGGAGTCTACCGTTCCATCCAAGACGACATCTAAACACCTTCACTTTTATAACTTTCAATTTATCAATATTCTCTGCCAGAAAATTACACGTTGATTCAGAAGCATCTATTTTCGCTGTTACGATATTCTTAGTGGTATCTTCCGCCTGCACTGCATTACTTTGAGCTTTGATTGGTGAGGAAAACTTGTTCTTTTGCGAGTCGTGTTTATTCAAGTTTTTATCTCGACATGCTCTTGAGAAATGACCTTCTTTGCCGCAAGTGTAACATCTAGGTGTAATTCGGGTTTGATTATAACGTGCTTGATGATTGTTGTCATCTGCAATTGCCCATTCCGTCTTTATTTCTTACGTCTCTCCCTTCCAACTGATGTAGAGAGCTCCGGGTATTCGAAGGAAGTGTATTACGATACGATTTCTCTTTATTTATAAATGCAACTGCTGGTCGTTTAGTTTTTCCACGGACAGCCTCATATTCATCAAGTTTTTCGACCAGCACCTTTGGAGTTTTTATTTTTGCCCATTCATCGATAAAGTGTTCGCGAATCTCGGTTGACACCTTCTTCATTTGGTCTGTTATAAGGAGATCTTTAAGGTCGTCGAAGGTTTGAATACCTAAGCCCTTAAGCCATTCTTCACAAAAATTTCTTATCTCAAAATAAAAATCTCTCCAAGTTTCATCGGGATTCTTTTGGTGTTTCACGAACCACTGGCGGAATTTCTCTGGACAACTTAAATCGTTGAAGTAATAGCCCTTTTACAAATTCGTAATCGGCTGCATCCTTTTCTGGTTCACGAGCAATAAGACCTACAATATCCGAAAGTAGAATACTGATCAGATGTGTCACCCAACACACTTTTGACAAATTCAGAATTTTTGCTTGACGTTCAAATGATACCAGGAATAAACTAATATCGTCAGATTTTGAGTCAAACTTCGGCATCAGGTTCTGTAAATCAATCTTGAATTGTCCTGATTCTTTCACTTCGTTTTCACTTCCTCCTCCTTCCAACTCGATTCGTTTCTTCTGGAGTTCGAAATCATTCTCGTCCTTTTTCTTCCTTTCCTCGAGCTCGTCCAGTCTCTTCCGTTCCGCAAATTCTATATCTTCTTTTCTTTTTTTTCTCTCAGCCAAATCCATCTCTTCTATTCTCTTTCGTTCTTCTATAATAGTGTTTAATTGTTCTCTACAAAACTCCTCGTCGAAGTTTTTATTATTCAAGATAGCCTCTCTTAACTCAAATACTTTTAAACTAAGGACATCTTCAACCCCCATTTCCGTAGCCATAATCTGCAAGTCTGCTTTTAATCCCTTTCCTAAAAATGCCATCTCGCACCTTATTATAATTATCCTAAGTCAATTTGATAACACTTTCAAATAGCAAAAATATGCTTAATTAATCAAGGTTGGTTTAATATTTTTTTTTAAAAAATTGTTTGTACTTCTTTAGCTTAAAATTTACAAATTTATACCTTGGATGCTAACTTTTGCATATGACATAGAACAAAATGAAAAATTCAACCAAATATGTTTACTACAATAATAATAAGGTATAGTGCCACATATATATCCTAATTTCTTAGAATTTGTACCACTAAAGATTTTTATAAATCACAACAATAAAATAAAATATCTTTGTTCATTTCACTTTCACAATATAAATGAAAATAAAAATACCATTAACCTTTGGCAGAAATAATAAAAATCATCACAATGATTTAAAACACATTTGAATATCTGACTCTTCAAGTAACAAACAAAAAAACATATACTCGACATAAAAGTTCTAATTAGCAGACACAAAATCCTTAATAGTATTCAAAAAGAAAAAAAACAGTTATTACACTTTACTCCACAGAAAAAACACACACACACACACAAAATCGAAGTTCAGCACACAACCTTGAACTGTTTTACTTTTACTTACTCAGCATTCGTTAAAATGGAAATGAGTCATAGTTACATCTACTACAAGTACAGGAATGAAATGGATCTCTCTCTCTCTTTTTTAAACTACTAAGCATTATATAACTGAGGAAGCAAAAAAAAATCTTTTTCAACATATAATGTGCGTTTCACACCAAAAAATTTATACAACTTAATTTCTGCTTAATTCAGAAAAGAGATAATGACACTTAATTGAATTCAGTAAAGTGTTTTAATACAATAAATCATCCATCAATTCAAACTATGAACTATAAACACTCTTCCATTCTTTTCAGGTTGAAACTCAACAAAATTTTATACTTTCATAACAATTATATGAACTGATGTTCAACTTAAATAGAAATAAAAAAAATATATCAGTATTTCATATCGCTTCTGATGAAACTAATACCAACCAATATCTGAACTGATGTTCAATAAAAATATAACAAATATATACCAATATATAATGCACTCTCTATAGATTTTATTCTACCAATAATAATTTTAATCTGTGAGTGTGGACTCCCTCTTACCTGGATTTTGACGAATCTTCATCCTGTAGACTACGCCAATACACTTTTCCTCTTGTAGATCCCGCTGTATGTTCTTACATTAATTCATCAACGAAGAATTCATCACAACCAGGCATATAAGTACTCAATTCATCTCCAGTGGCGAAAGATTTTATTAAGTTTTTAGAAGTCACAATTAAAACCAATATAAAAAATGTACTATTATCAAAAATTAAAATATTTGCACGTCATTTTTACATCTGAAGCTACAGGGTGTAGCCAACATCGCTTTCTCCGCAATTGTGGTTCTTCTCCTTTTTTCTCTTCCTTCCGATGGCAGCGCCACCTATATAGTTTTGTTTTGGTCCGGCGAATCTTACAGATACACTTGTAAGTTTTTAGGGTCATAATCATTAAGATTCTCTGTCCAGGAAAATCGTGCTACATCTCTATCTTGCTCATGTAGCTCTATCTGAAGGAAAGACTCCTCAATATCTGCCGTATATGCTATGGGATTTTCTCTAAATTTTAATGAGTTCTAACAAACCTGGATTTAAGTTAACACCACTGTTTAAGCAATCATTAAGTGATAATTGATTTTCTCCGTGGCTAGAACCGTCAAATACAATACGAAATTTTCGTAGTGGTTTTATCTAAACGTTTAACACAAGTATGGGGAAGATAAAAAGTGGTAGGGGGCGGGGGAGATCCTTGTAATTTAAGGGTTTCAATCACAGATTCAATAATATTTTCTTTTGAATAATCATCTATTATTTTCTTGTAATCCTTAAAGAGCAATTTATCCCTATTAAACCTTTTAACTAATTTACTATGTCTATTTAAAGCCACTGACCTATTGTCATCCAACAAATGTTTCATTTCTGGTTTCCTACTTTGTACCTATTACCACTGTATTCAAAGAGGACTCGAATGATTTCAAAATTTCGTTTTCCGAAATGTCCTTTATATCCTCTTCTACTTCTATGCCTAAATTTTCTAACTGCCAGAATTGGTTCAACTGATGAGATATCGATTCCTTACTCACAACAAAATTCACCGATGCTTCATCATTATCTTTATCCTCAGAGACAGAACCATGAATACAGAACCCAAAAATTGTCTCGACAGCCACCAGAGATTCATCTAACCTCTCTATCCTATTTCCAACAAATTTCCAATAATTATCTGAACCAACTAACAATCCTATTTCACAAGCACCCTTATCTAACACCATAGGAACATCTGCTAATTCTAATCCCAGACTTTCAAACCTTTCTCTTACTTCCTTAGCCGGGATACTAATTTGTGCACTAGAAAGCTGTTTTGTTTCCAATGCCTCAATTTCTATTTCTTTATTACTAATCAAACTTTTTACTCGAATCCTAACTTTGGGATAAACATGTTTTGTGGGCCTTTCAGATTGAAATGTATGAACTGTTAGTATTTCCTGTCCAACAACAGGCAAATTTAATTCTCTCCCTAATTTCGACTCTAAAAACGTTCTTTGACTACCACCGTCGTAAATTATTCTTCTAATCAAACTACTTCCTTTCCTGCCAATAAATTGACCCGCTGCGGTCTGAAAATATATTTCGGAGTTGTTATGAGCGACATTACTTACTACTGCATCTCTGAACCCTCTTTCTTTTCTAAGTTAACGGATTTATGATAGTCAAAACAGAATGCTTGGTTGTGCGACCTTGAATTGCAATGGCCGCATTTAATGTTACTCAAGCAATTATTTTTCCTACACAACTTATGTAAACAAAGCCAACACCTTCTTTCCCTTCTAACTATATCTTATTTGGAACCTAAATCTAGCTGACATACTGTGTTCGAGTGATCATCACTTTTATGAAATACACAAAGACTTTCATTCCCTGCATCACAGCGTTTATTCAAAGGTGACGACTGATTGAAACTGTATCTCTGCCTCCCTTCGAATTTTCTAACACTTCTCAAACCAAAGTTCGTCTTTTGGCTATTTGCCAAGAGCTCCGTCGCGGAAGAATTTTCACGGTTATAATTTAAGTTTTCGCGCCTATTATTTCTTTCAGAATTAATTAATTTTGCACGTTCCTTACAAAGTAATTCTTTTCTCGAAAAGTCTAATAAGACCAATTTTCATCGACAGTTTTTCTCGTAAAATCGAGAGCTAAATCCGATGGTAATAATTTAATAATGATCGGTGTTAGAAGATTGGCATAGGTTTTTGTATCAACCGAAAGGGATTCTAAATTTCTAATTTGGATTTCGATTTTATCATACATCGTTCTAAGAGCATTTAAATCATTTGAGGTTTTAATAGGTGTGATATTTAATAATGATCCAAGGTGGGCTTGAATTAATACATCCTTATTTCCGTAGCGAGAATGTAAAATTTCCAGAGCTGAATTATAATTTTCATCTTTTAGTTATAAACCTTTTATCGCGGATGCAGCACCACCACCTACTAGACTTTTCAAATAAATAAGTTTTTCTACTTATGATAAGCTATTGTTCTTATAGATCGCATTTTCGAACTGTCCATAGAACTCTAAATATGTCGACGGATCTCCATAAAATTTATTCAAACTTAAACAAAGTAACTTAATGGCTGGGGTGGGATCTGAAAATAATTGCGATTGAAACGAAACTTGAATTTGTTGAACGGGATTTTGGGCATTTTGACTACCTAAACTTAAATCGTTTATTTTTCTTTGAAGCATGCATCTATTTGTAATTAACTTTTCATAATATTCTTCACTTCTTTCTATTTCTGCTTCAATGTCATTCGCGTCAGTTAAATCAACAATCTGTTCATCAAGAATTTTAATGTTATCAATTTTACCTTGTAATAAATTTAATAAATCATCTAATTCAGAACTATAAATTGAATCCTTACTTTCGTCTATTCTTTTCAACAACTTAGTCGTTGATGATTTAAATGCCGCCCTTTTTTTCTTAAGACGATCTAATTCCATTATGAAATCAAAAGGTACTCACCCGTTTGAAGAACACCTTCATTAAAATACTAGGTAATCCACAAAGACAAGTGTATTCCAAACGCGTACTAATCCACACAAATGGAACTCTAACGAAACTAAACACTATTCTATTTCAACACTGTTTCTCGGCCTATCGCACCATATAAGGCGCATCTTACTAACTAAGTATTGTTCAGTGGTAGAATGCTCTAACTCCAAATAAATTCTACTAAACTAAATTGATGACCAGCCAGATAGTTTTTATGCTTTTAATGACATCTATATACATATTTACAAAGTTTAGTGAGTTCTGCCTATTTATTCTAAATACTATCAACTACTAGAAAACGAAGCAAACATCACCTTAGCAAAACTAGGTCAGAACTGAACTCGGAGGCGAAACAAAAACACATTTTACACATACAGAAAAAGTAAGAGTGCCATCTATAGGGCTTTTCGCCACAAGAACAAAGAATACGACAGTGCATAATTCAAGTAACGGTTCCCCACAGACTATGACAAGCAGATTCGAGTGACTTTCCAAAACAGAAGGCAGCTTCTGCAATCTAGACTGCAGCAATGGAATCCACTCCTACCAGGTGTCAAGGTTAGAGTACAGGACTCGTGAAAATAATCTTCATTTCTTTGAGAAGAAAGAACATGTGGTTGCATGTATTGATGTAAACGACTTGATAAATTTTATGAATATGAGTTATGATCCAAATAACTAGATGTTGTTTATAGACTCTTCCAAGCTTAGTTTGAAAACAGTATTACTACACAATGGCAACCCCTTCTTCCTTCCATTGGACACTCCGTACAAATGTGAAATTACTTTTGCAGCTAATAAAATACGAGGATCATCATCTGTGCAGTTAGTCCATACCAAGTTATGATGTTTTCTGTGTTTGTGGCACAGAAGAGATAAAAAATCGCACTACATAAAAGACAAATGACAGTCCAGAAATTCAAAATCCGGTGAGAGAAATGCCCCAAATAATCCTCTAGTAAACCCAAATGACATTCTCCTTTCACCCCTGCACATTAAGCTGGGATTAATGGAGAATTTAGTGAAATCCATTAACAAGGATGAAGAGGCTTTTCAGTACCTTGGATCGAAATTCCCAAGATCGAGTGATGCAAAGATTAAGGAGAGAATCTTCGTGGGCCCTCAAATACGTAAAATCATGAAGGACCCCGATTTTGATCTAATTCTGGAAGGGAAAGAGAAAGTAGCCTTTAAAGTGCGGTACAAGGATTTCTAGGAAGATAAGAACTACCAACAGTTAGTGAAAAAACTCCTACAAAAGTTCGATGACTTAGGAGGCAAAATGTCTCTAAAGATCCTTTTTTTACATTCCCATCTTGATTTTTCCTCTAAGAACTGTGGAGCTGTAAGCGATGAACAAGGCGAAAGGTTTCCACAAGACATCGCAGCAATGAAATGTAGATTTCAGGGTCGTTGGGATGAGGCAATGCTCGCAGACTATTGCTGGACAGTTGTAAGGGATACTCTGGCTTCCACATCCAAGAGAGGCAATCCTAAAAGAAATGTTCGCAGGGAATAAACTAAAAATACTGCTGATTTCTGATAAGAGCACTGTTTCTTGAAACAATACTTATTGTAGTTATTAGTTAGTAATGTTTTGTTCTTCAAATTTACCTATAAATTGATGAATGGGCTGTTGTATATCATAAAAACAAGAGCTAATAAATAAGTTTCATTTACATATTCCTTTTTTCAACCTAAAATTAGTGAGAATAGGCTATTTAAAACTAGGAAACAGACAAAAAGCGGTTTTTTGTTGCCTAGTGATATCAACCACGCAGAGGCGGATTAAGGTAGTTGGAGGCCCCTGGCGGTAAAAGGTTTGAGGCCCATGGGCTTAAGAGTCGAAAACCTGAAATAGTGAAAAGAGTCGCTTACTTTAAATTCACCAAATAAAATGTATTGCTATAATTAAACTCATCAGCTAAAGGAAAAATCTGAACTGTACGTAAAAAAAAAAATTAAAAATCTTACTTAAGAGCTTACAGTTTTGCTATACTGTTTGATTTCCTTTGGCAAATTCATCTCTCAATTATTTTCACCATATCTATTTTGTCCAAAACATTTTATTCTATACTAACTGTACCCTGCCACGCGTTGCTGTGGTTAAAAAGAAAGCACATGTTTTCAGTAAGTTTAAACATTTGCATTGGTGGTATGATTTTTTTATTAAAAAAATGTATAAATATTGTTACGTAGATCGGGGCTCGAGGATTTTATGCAAAATCAGTCGTAAACAACAAGACAGTTCTTTAAGAGCGATGAGTATTTATTGTCTAAAATCAATCCTTGGAACACAGGATTCAGCAGCAAAGTTCACAGAATAAATAACAGAAGGATTTCACACCTTCAACAGCACTCAGACACAATAAGCAGTGTCTAAAATACACGTATGTAAATGACTATTCACAAGCACAGCCGAGCGGATCAAGTTCAAGGCAAGTCTACTAATCGCTAATCTAAACAATGCTCCCTACTCGCTGGTTGAAATCAGACTGACTGTTGTGGCGAGTATCGCTCTATTTATAGCCAGGGCCGAAATTTCTGGAAAGATGCGCTCGCGTCACAGATCGTGAAATTAATGGATTTCTCTACTAATTTCTAGAAGAATCCAGAGGGTCCCGAACTCGCCAACATGGTCGCCAAAAATGATGCCAACTTGGCTCTATCGCCAATATTTCGCCAAGATCCCATTGAATAGCCATTATAACGTAAGGGACCGCGTTGCTTGTGAATATTACAACTTTGACATGAAATAAATATAGCATAGAGTAATATAAATTCATTGCACATCCAAATACAAATTATTTACATTATTTTATATAAAATTCGTAACAATATATATACACAAAACTTTACTTAACCAATATCATTTGTAATTTGTTAACCAAATACTTGAAGTTATTACAACTTATTTATGTCTTTATGTTATGAACTTAAATTTATTGACATTGTATTTATAGTGGAGACCTCAAATTTGAAGATAAATTTTAAATGGCTCTACTCTGGATTCCTCGAGGGCAATGGGTTAGTTTTACAATGCTTATGGATATTTCTGTTAAAACAGAGATGTGTTCAAAAATGCACATTTCTCCAAACAAGTATCATTTGGAAACATGAATTGTATTTCCTGATGTTATATAGGGAATGTTTTGATTCCGCAGTATATCTGGCGAGCAAAGTTTTTAATGGCACTGGTGGTTCTTCAAGTTGAGACAGTTTAATTTTTCCAGCGGTGCAAAAAATTCCTTTTGTTTCTCCCTTAAATTTCAGAGAATTGCAATAAAGATACACTTCAGTCATTGTGCTGATGAGAATATGCTGGCTCAACCTATAGTCTTCCACTGGGTTGTACCTGAATGCAAGGGGACTGTCTTTGTGTGATTGCTCACTCCAAAATCATGTTTGAAGCTGATGTGCTGTTTCTGATTGACATCTTTCAACCACTCGCAACCTACTGTGTTCCTTTTGTTGAGAACAGAGCAGATCTGATGTTGCAAAACATGAATGCTGGGCTCGCAAATGTGCATCTTCAAGTTTAGCTGCCTGTTGCTCTACTGCGCCCTCAGCATGTGCTTGTGCCATTTTTTGTCTGCTTTTCTCGTTTGCTGATGCCTGTTCCTTCTCAATTTGATGTGCAATGACACTCGTTGCACTACTTTTTCCTATATATATAATATATATAATATAGTGACTATGATGACCTAAGTTTGATTTCTTGTAAGGCATTATTTTTATGTAGTAGAGCTAACTGACTGCACTTAAAAAGAAAAAAGTTAAAGCAAAAACATATAAAATTTCAAAACATTAAAAAAAAGAAAAAACAGGAACAAAAAGAAAGGGAGAAAATAAAAAAATGCTAATGAAATACTTTTATTGTGCATCAATTAACATAGCTCAATTTCAATGCAAAGAGAGGTTGAAGATATTTTTATTAGAATATGCAAGAAAAATTCAAATATAAACACGAATTTCGCAGTAGAAATCTACAACAAAATATTGTGTGAAATTTATGTAGTGAAGCTAACTGACTGCACTTAAAAAGAAAAAAGTTAAAGTAAAAACATATAAAATTTCAAAACATTAAAAAAAAAAAAAAAAGGACAAACCAGGAACAAAAAGAAAGGGAGAAAATAAAAAAATGCTAATAAAATATTTAACTTCTATCAAAGAACAAAAAAATAGATAAATATTTCAATCGCTAATCGTAATTATAAAAAAATATATAATAATTCCGAAAAAACTGTGCGTAAAATATAAATTTCCGCATTCAGAGAGAAACGTGACATCCTATGACGTCATAACACCGGAAAATCACTTAAAACTTAAATTTCAAAAAATTTAGAGTGATTTACGAAATAATAAGTACATAAGAACCAGTCCGTATTCAAGTGCCACGTTATGTCAAATTTTCAGAGGAAATACTAGAGATAAGCTAAAGTATCATTATTAGGCATAAAGAAAATCTTAATAAAATGACGGATATCTACGTCTTACAGTCTTCAATAATCCAGTGTATTTATAACTTATAAATATATTGATGAAATCATAAAGATACCTTACTGATGCATCATAAACTGTTGAGAAATAACTAAAAAGCAAATGCCAACTCACTAATACTGTACGATTGCGTGCCAATTATATCATTAAAGCTTCTTTTCCCCCTGTTTTCGGTCACCGTTCCAACTTAGGATTTTTACGTCTTCAATGTATTAACAAACTTGATCCTGGCTTCGGAGATCATCTCCGATTAGGAGGCTCACGTTTTTATTGTGTCTACATAGATTTAACGTTTTCTGATGCCGTATTCGTTTAGGCAGCTGATGTTTTTATTGTGCTCTCATAGCGTCACCCTGTCTTCATACATCGTTTTCACTTAGGAAGCTGACCCGTATCCTCACCCTGTCTTATACATCGTTTTCACTTAGGAAGCTGATTCGTATCCTCACCCTGTCATTAGACACCGTTTTCACTTTGGAAGCTAATGCTCAGCTTCACCCTGTCTTCAGACACCGTTTCCCCATACGTCGCTGATGCACAGCTTAACCCTGTTTTGCCTTCACTTAGGAAGCTGACGTTTTTACAAGCTTTTATTTAGCTTGCAATGTATGTATGTAATTTGTTCTGGTGGAATCTTCCAACTCAATTTTGAAGCTGATATCTTCTACCGATTGAGCTGAAATTTTGTATACACGTTTAGTTTGGATGACAATGCATGTTTTGACCATTTATATTCCGATATTGCAATTAGTTAAGAAGATATTAATTAAAAACCTTTAAACGCATAGTTGTTTAACCCCTGTGCGCTGTTTATTCCGATATGCTTGGTGACGCAAAATGAAAATACAAGAGGGGATTTTTTTTTTGGAGTTTTGACGTTTTTAAAACAGTGATCTAATTTTTTTTTAAAAACTCAGACAAAAAATTACTACAGAATAGGAAGGATAATTTATTTCGCCACGATATGGTGCATTTTTTTTTATACCAAATAATAGTATTTGTATTTTTTACGATTTTTTTTTAATGAGTCTTAATCGATACGTTTTTATGAAAATGTTGTCTAAATTGCTGCGCATGAATTTTTTTCCGTTTAAATGAATCGACAATCCGTACTAAAACAGCTCATGCTTTGCTCTTTTAGAATCAATGATTTAAAAAATAAAATATCAAAAACTTTTTCTTACGATTTTTCAAAAAATACTCAAAATTTTAATTAAACATTAAATAACTTCGTCACTTATGAAGATAATCTCACGAAACCTTTTTTTCGTGTGTACTACAATATTACCCAAGATCGTACGAAGATTGAAATAATTGCCTTAAAATTACGGATTTTAAAAAAAATTTGCGTTTTTCATCTAATACCCTTTTTGTGAGAATTGATTCAGCTAAACCAGGGATGACGAACAAGCGTTAAATGAGATGAACAGGCTGAGAGACCTGTCCAGCGATAACTAAAAAGCAAAAAATAAATTAAAAGTAAAAAAAAAAACAGGCTTTTATTTAAATGCGTTAAAAAGAATAAAATAAACTTTTCCTTTAAACTTTTTTACTATCAACTCATAACATCATAATGTTTTAGAATTTTTCTCGGGTAATTCAAAAATTTGTAAGAAAAACTTTGTAGGTGATTTTCCGAAATTAACAAAGTAAAAAGTAACATTTCGCTTTATAAACTACATTTAAATCTAAATAATAATTCTTATTATTTTTAAAGCTCATGAATAATAAAATGTTAACAAAAAGGGAAATGAGTGCCATACAGGTAATTTTCTAATTTTGATCTTCATACTCTTCTAAAGGAATTCATCCAATATCAATATATTTAAGTTTTTGAAAAGTAAAGAAAGAAGTTATTTTTGGATTCAGTTGATATTTAATCTATCTTTTGGCACATTTTTGTTTGTTCGCGTTGTACAGAGGCGGATTAAGGTAGTTGGAGGCCCCTGGCGGTAAAAGGTTTGATTCCCATGGGCTCAAGAGTCGAAAAACTAAAATGGTAAAAAAAGTCGCGTTCTTTAAATTCTCAAAATAAAATCTATATATATAAAGGAGAAAAGCGACTCACTGACTGACTGACTAATCACGAAATCTCTGGAACTATTCAACCTACAGACTTGATATTTGGTAGACATGTTCCTTTGATAGAGTAGACATCAGCTAAGAAAGGATTTTCCGAAATTCGAAACGCAAGGGGCGTTACGGGGGGTTAAGGGCTTTAATAATAATTGTTTCCATGTTTAAACTACTTGATGTACAATCTTGAAATTGGGTAAGCGGATTCCTTTCAGAGAGCAGAGATTCGCTACAAAATGAGTTTGCTGAAAATCGACCCCCAAGTGGCGTTGCAGGGGCTTAGGGGGCGTTATAGATAATTATTTAAATTTTTAAACTATTTGACGCACTGTCTTTAAATTTGATATATAGATTCCTTTCGTAGAATAATGATCAGTTACAAAACGGGTTTTGTGAAAACAGACTTCTAAGTGGCGTTGCGGGGTATTAAGAGGCGTAATAGATAAATATATCCGTTTTTAAACTACTTCACCTACCTGCTTGAAAATTGGTAGGTAAGTTTCTTTCCTGGAGTAAATATCCGCTACAAAATGGGTTTTGGGAAAATTGACCCCCAAGGGGTGTTGCGGGGGAGGGGGGTTTAAGGGGCGTTATAAATTCCTATTTTTAAGTTATTAGACGTACAGTCTTGAAACTTAGTAAGCAGATTCCTCTCATAGGGTAGAGATACGCTAAAAATGGGTTTCGTGAAAATTGCCCCCAAGTGGCGTTGAGGGGACTTAAGGGGCGTTATAGATAATTACTTCCATTTTTAAACTATTAGACGCACAGTCTTTATATTTGATAAAGAGATTTCTTTCATAGAGATCAGCTATAAGAAGGTTTTGTGAAAACAGACCTCTAAGTGGCGTTGCAGGGGAATAAGTGGCGTAAGAGATAAATATTTTCGTTTTTAAACTATTTGACCTACCTGCTTGAAAATTGGTAGGAATGTTTCTTTCATGGAGTAAATATCCGCTACAAAATGGGTTTGGAGAAAATTGACCCCCAAGGGGTGTTGCGGGGGGTTAAGGGCAGATATAAATAATTATTTCTTTTTTTAAACTATTAGACTCACAGTCTTGAAATTTGGTTAGCAGATTCCTCTCATAGGATAGAAATACACTGCAAAATGTGTTTTGTGAAAATCGACCCCTAGGTGGTGTTGCGGGGGTTCAAGGGGCGTTATTGATAATTTTTTTGCATTTTTAATTAATTGGACGCACAGTCTTCAAATTTTGCTAAGCAGATTCCTTTCATAGAGTGCAATTCCCCTACAAAATGGGTTTTGTGAAAACAGACCCAGAAGTGGCGTTATAGACAATTATCACCATTTTTAAACTGTTAGACGTACAGTCTTGAAATTTGATAAGCAGATTCCTTTCGTAAAGTAGAGAACCACTACAAAATAGGTTTCGCGAATATCAACTACCAAGTTTAATTTCGGGAGATTAAGAGGCGTAATCGATAAATATTTCCATTTTTAAACTACTTGATCATCCTGCTTGAAAATTGGTAGGCATGTTCCTTTCATGAAATAGAGTTCCTCTAACAAAGAGTAAAATGAAAATTGACCCCCAAAGATGTTTGCGAGGGTCAAGAGGAGTTACATAAAAAAATTCCTGTTTTTAATTGTTAGACCCATATACTTGAAATTTGTTAAGCATGTTTCTTTTGTTGAATAGGGATCCACTAAGAATAAATTTTATGCAAATCAAGTTCTGGGGGGTTGCAGGGGGTTACTGGGACGTATTGACAAAAAAAATTACTTTTTTCGAGCTACAAGGACTATAATAATGATATTTGGTTTGCATTTTTCTTTTGTTGAATTGAAATCCGCTAAGAGCAGTAATTTTGGAAAACGGCTCTCAACGGGATTACGGGGATATTTATAGTAAAGTTTTGCTTTTTTCTGTTAGATTTAGACTTGAAATTTGGCTTGCATGTTCAATTTACGGAGTAGAGATCCACCGAAAATTGGTTTTGCGGGAATCCACTTGGTTTTTGAGTTACGAAAGAGCAAACATCATTCTATGCTTCAATTTTAGAGATTTTTAGAAAATACAAATTAGATGAGTTCTGCCCTTTTTTTTATCAACAGGTGACAGTTACAGGTATAAGTATATTTTTCTATTCAATCGAATTCTTAATGCTAGGACTTAGATATCAATAATTTATACATATATATAAGCAGTAAAAATTTATAAAACATCATGAAATACCCAGCGAAGCGGGCGGGTAACAGCTAGTGTACTGATAATAATAAAACTCAACGACTAAAGAAGAATCTTAACTGTATATAAAAAAATTTAAAAACATTACTGAAGAGCTTACAGTTTTGCTGTACAACTTGATTTCTCTTTGGCAAATTCATCAATTATTTTTGCCGCATCTATTTTGTCTAAACCCTTTTGTTATGTATGTAATATGACCATGTTGTTCAATTTGTCTTTTCTCCCATAGGGCTTCTTAAATTATTTTTAACACGTTTTAAAACTAAAAAAAATTTTCACCTGATGCATTCGATAACGGTATTGTTAAAAATATTTTCAAAAGTATTTCTACATTAGGATTTCTCTTGCATCTCGATAAATTTCTAGCAAAGGTATTCATTACATGTTTCTTTTCTTTTCTTGCCCCAATTCATATCGTCAAAATTAAAAGATTCAATATCGTCTTTGTAAGTTTCCTTTAATTTTTGTGTAGCTTTCTTTTTAATATTTCCGGTTATAATCTCTCGTCAAAAATACAATACAGTATTATATAACAGTTTGATATATCTCCGATCTTCAGGATAGTTCTGCTCTTGTGCTATCGCATATGACATAAAATGAATTCACTATGAAATTTCCCTTCTTTCAAAAATTCGTAACCGACTTCTTTACTTTAACCAAAAATATTTTTTTCCTTTTACTGCCTGCTAGTTTGTCCAGCTTCCTCTACAAACAAGAGCCCTGGTAAATCAGTTGCTCCTTGTCTATTTTTCCAAATTCATTTCTGAAATTTTGGATATAATTTTCTAAAGATTTTATTAAGCTAGATCTTTTTTAATTATATTTATATTTATATATATACATATTTATATGTATATGTATATATATATATATATATATATGTATATTTATATATATATGATTTTTATTTATATATATATGTATCACACTCAACTTATTGCAATGATTTGCTATTAGCACTTATTCTCTGGAGTATGGCATTCCCAATCATGGTCATTAGGGAAGTTTCACATTTTTCCATCTGTTTCTAATCATCTCTAGTATATTGTGGTCTTTTTTTCTCCTCATTCGTATCACGGATTTCAGCCAGGGCAGCTTTTATCTTGCTATTAAGGTCTATCTTTATCTTGTTATTAAGGCCCAAATTCACCTAATTTGAAATAGTTTGCTTTTTGAACTAGAAATATCTTTTATCATGTAACTTCATTTAATTCCATTAGTAAAATACACTGAAGTAAATAAAAGTTCCTTCTCAAAGAAAGATTTGTGCTGTGTCAACGAAATTTGGTTGGCGTGTTTATGGACAAGTTATACTTTGTAAACAACAACATTGAGTGGAACCCTCTCTTACTTCCGGTGTAATGTTAATCTATGGGAAAAGATCGAAATTCAACTGAGTTTTCAAACTTTTAATGCAATTTTTTGAAACTTTTTTTGCACTATATGGATAGAAGCTGATCTGTAGATTTCAGATTCAGGATTTTATAGTATTTATTTTAGTATCCTTTCTAAAATACCTTGTTAATTTTTTAGCTCAAAGCAATGGCGATTTTGCATTAACCGGAAGAAGAAAAGGGTACTAATGACTGTAGCGCCTCCATAGTAAGTTTTACGGTAGAACTTGTCCATACATCTGAAAGATAATTTTGATTCTAATTTTTCGCTTTGCGCTTAACTGTGTCGCTAGTTGCACTACGTGGAGGATGTGAACTAAGTTTTTTGAAAGGGTTATTTTTAATTACAAGGTGTTTTAGATATTCTGTATTGCAAGAAGGAATTGTTATTATGTAATTTTGTTTTTAAAAAATACTTCAATTTTTTTATACTAGTATTATAGATTTCTCCACAAATATAAGAAAATATTAAATAGTTTTTTTTATTTTTTTATTTTGTATGTATTTTGTAACACAATTGTGCCATAAGATATGACCTATTATCAATTTTTTCAAGAGTCAAGAATAAATATAATGTAAATAAATATTTACAAGAAATTCTTAAGGAAGTATTAATTTTCTTTTAAGCATTTTTTCTCACGCTTTAATTATCAATTAATGGGTTTTCTTCTTTTCATATGAAACTATGTCGTGGTCAAAATTCAAAAAAAAAAATAATAAAAAATTAATTGATTAAAACTAATTATTCGAAGAATTACAGATACAGCCATGTTGGCATCATTTTTGGCGACATAGGGACCATTTTAGCGCGACTTGGGCGCGATCTTTTTTCTCACATTTTAAAGTGCTCAATTGAACTGAAATTTTCTATACACGACTGTTTTGGGTGGCAATATAGAAATTTAATAAGAATTAATAAAAAAAATTTTACAAAAATAATTATTCAGAGAGTTACAAATATATATAGCCACGTTGTCATCATTTTTGGCAATTTAGTGACATTTTGGCGACTTGTGTCAAATTTTTAAAAGTTTTTCTCACGTTTTAAAGCTCTCGATTGAGGTGAAATTTTATGTACGCTATTGTTTTGGAGGGCAATACGATATAATATAATTATAATCAATACAAATTAATTGATTAAAACTATCTTTTTGAAGAATTAAATTTTATTCATAGTTCCAATTGTTTATAACGTGTAACAGTTGAATTAGAAACAGAACAAAAGCATATTCTTCCGTGATTGGTTGTTAAGCGTGCGACATGTGACTAAACTATACACGCTCAAACGCCTGAAGTTAAATCAGTTTTAAGTTAAAATAGTCGCGATCAGAACTTCTCCGACTGCCCGAGATGAAGTCTCTGATTGGCTAGACACTCAACGCTCCACGCTGATTGCCTGTCATGCTGGAGATTATCTTGGCGAAGCACAAGAACTCCAAAACATCACGCCTGAGTATTATACGGGTTAATTTTTTTTCAGTGCATCTTATTGTATTGTTTCCAAATACACTTCGGGAAAAGTTTATTTCGGCTTCATCTCTTAGTTCTTTTGCATAATGGTGTGACAATTTATGTACCCAAATCATTAAAATAACTTGACAGTTAAAGGGTTAAATACACAAAATTAGATAATCTTTTTATACCTGTTTTATTTATTTACCTATTATTCATTCTCCAGTTTCGGAAATAATCTGTCCGAAAGGATTTCTTAATAGAGGTTGGGATCGATTCATCACCAGAGAATACTTCTGTAGTTTTTATTGTGCCACATGAGAGCTGTGTTAATAATAGTAGCTATTATGTTACAATTGTAGCCGTACGTAAAATATTCATTTTACCAGTATTCTAATTTTACGTTTCTAATTTCAGCTTTTTTTTTTCAATACTCTCGATAATTTAACTATACAGTAGAACGTCATTTTTCCGAATCAATTGGGACCGGACACCGTTCCGATTCGTGATTGTTCGGATAACCGAAAACCGAATGCGATTCATGCAGTATATGAAACCGGACACTATATGAATATTGAAGTTCATACAATTATGTGTACTTTATACTATAATGACAAACGATTTCATTATTTTTCTGCACTAATTTGACGTAAAAGTCGGTTACGGGCCGTTTCGGCTCGCCGTTCCGGTTCGTAACCTGACACAGAAAACACTCATTACAACACAAACACCCCCACTTACCTCATAATTAATTTTCACTATAATTACATAATCCTTAATAAACACTCACTAGTATTTCTTACACACATTAAAAGTAAATTTTTCTCTTCACACCTTTAATATTTTCTCTTTTTAATTTCTTTAAAGAACTTCTCATTAAAATTTTTTTCTTAACACAGTACTGGGCTAAGATTTGAAAAATAAGCCAACCAAAGCTACCCAAAAACCCAAGCGATTGGAGGTTGAGTTTCCGTGCGGGAAACAGGCACTCCGTCATCAATCCACCATTCTGCAATAATTTATAAAAGAGTAGGTGGTCCGTGATGCCGTAAAGTAAGAAATGAGAAAGAGTGGCCAAACCATACCACCATTCTTCCCTTACAACTGTCATTCCATAACACGGCGTACCCATAGGTTGTCGATAATGGAAAGACTATCCAAACAGCAAAAACAAAGGAAGGGAAAAGCCCTCCAGAAACAAGAAGGAGAAAGGGGGTGCTCTGGAAATAGGGGGCGTAACTATTTAAGTGCCTAGGGAGCCGGAAAGGTTAAAAATGGCTCTGGACAAACCTTGCTTGGAGAAAGCCTAACTTAATACCATTACAAAAAATAAAATTTCCAAGTTAAGGGGTATGGTACGATTTACGCAAAAATTTTTAATTTACGGATCTTTAAAATTTTTTAGTTGCCTTCTATGTGTGTATACTATGTAAAATAGATTTCGTGCTCAAAATTTCATAAAAAGCTAGCCATTTAATTTTTTTAAGGAATAAGCTTCAAATTTGAGAAGCGATTTTAAAATGCTACTCCTCCTACAAAAAGTTACGTACACGCATGAAATTTGATTTACTAGTACGTCAAACTATGTATAATAAAAGTTGGTATGAGTTTTGCGATAACATGATTGGTATTCATACAATACTTCTTTTTATGACTGCTTATTGAAAATTCCTTAAAAAATGTATAAATTCAGAGTTCAATTATTTTTAAGACAATAAGTACTGCTTTGATTGAAAAATGCATACCAACTTTTGTTATATGTACTATTAGCAATAGGTAAAAAAAATTTAAAGCATTAGGCATAATAGCAAAAAAGCCTTAGCATTTTAAATGAAGACAAACTAGTTATTTTATCTTTCTTTGAGATAAGTAAGTTTAAAGTTTTGATTTACCAAGGGGAAGGGATGTGAATAAAAACGGACGTAAAAGCTATTATAATTCTGTGTTTTGTAAGTTTAGAGCTTTCAAATTTGAGAGGCTATAGAAAAGTATATAAAGAATAATTTAGGCTAAAAAATTAGATTTGATTTTTTGACCGATTTTTGTCAATTGAATCATATTGTGTCATCTTAACAAATGTCTTACACACGTAAAACATAACGTACACGATCAACTACCTGTGTGATGAATCTGGCAATAGCAGCTGTGTGGGTGAGTTTATTAACATGGTACTTTTAAGCAACAAGAAAGCTATTGGCGACCGTAATTTTGAACCTTTGTCGAATGACATCTAAACTGACATCCCCTCTCCTAAGTACTCCCCCACGCCAACGGGAGGTCATTGAACCTCGACAAATTAAACGTGAATCAGCCTTCTCTACAAGAAAGATCTTCAGTGGCACCAGGACTCGATCCCACGAAACTCTGGCCACGAGTTTGGGACCATAACCACGAGGCCATCGTGGCCACACATTTCTATTAGAAAAAGGTTATTCCGATTTGATCATGAGACAAAGACGAAGTTAATTTGATGTCGGAGTACTAAGCGCCAAGCTGCGCTTGTTGTTGAGTGATATGGGATCCAAGATGGCGGCTTAGTGGTAACAAATCACCAGGAAAATAGTTTTAAAGATATGTCTTGAAATATGTTTCAAATAAAGAATATGGGAATAGATTGAAAATAATCAATATCAATCAATAACTAATATCAATGTAATATAATAATTATATAAAATAATTATTATATAATATAATAATAATAATAAATATATTTTAATAATAATTGTTACATATAACAATAATTGCATTTCTTATTATATTATATTGTAAATAAAATATTTTAAAATCAATCAATAATGAATATCAATTAATAATTGCTGATAATTTGCAATACCCCAAAAACTGCGATATCTTTTAATGAATTTCATCGAACACAAGGAATGTTTAAAAAGGCATTATCTAAACGTAAAATAAAGTGTAAATGCACGATTTGCAGCAATAATTAAAAGCACAGCCCTCATATTCTTTAAAAAAATCCTGTTGTTGTTGCTTATGCCACCTGATAGACAGTAACATCAGATCAAGGTTCACGAAATTTATCGCGGCTAAAGGCTAGATTTTTTTACGCTTGTCGTTAGCCTAAGCTTTGAGCACCATGTAGGTGACAGTACGATTTTTCTCAGTTACACCCCAATTTTGAGGGAGAACACACTGGGGGTTGTCAGTGACTTCCCGCCTCTCTTCCCTTTCCATCCACCTCACGACAGGACTAGCGGCTCGACGGCTATTTAGAGTACCTCCCCATGCCACTATACATTTACAAACAACCATGCCTTCTCCGGGATTCGAACCCAGGCCCTACGGTACCTCAGTCAGCGTCGCTAACCACTATACCGGATGGGTGGCGAAAAAAAATCCCGGTACTCAACAATGATATAAGAAATATCCATATTCAGAAATAGCACAAAATATAATAGAAGACTGAAGCACAGTAGCTTGAAGAATGATTACAATGAAAAGTTTAAATTTTTAAAGAAATCGAATTTTAAAATCGTCTGAAATGAATAGGGTTACCTCGAAAAAAAACCCAATAAAAATTAACTGTAACATACGTTATCCTCGTGGCAGCCACATTACTCCATGATAAAAACATCAAGGTAACCATATTGTAATGTTATCGCCCATCTGGCGAACATAAACAACTTAGCATCTTGCACTTCGATATCAAATTTGTACCAAAAATCTTAACCATTGAAAACTGTAATGTACTATAAAAACAAAAGTCCTAAAAAAGTGGTTGTGATTCCTCGTGATTCGCAGATTCTTTTCGCATTCATTGACCTTGCTGCGATAACTTTTCACGAGGACCGTTGACAGAGAAACATTCTCAATATGAAAGGAGTGGAGAAATGATAAACAGACAAGGCAGAGAGAATCCGGATGAAAATGCTTAGAATGCGGTTACTCCAGTGGAATTTCATGTTGCAAGGAGATAAACTGAAACTTATGACAACCATTTAAAAAAAAAATTGCTAAGAATGTAATTGATAAAAGGCAGCAAGTGTGATTCCTTCTCCTTTCCGAAATGTATATTGTTACGAAAGAAAAAAAAACTACAAACTGTAACTTATATCAGATTTTATTGATGTGATTTGACCTCATACCGAGCGTAATCGAGATTGGAATTTTCAAATTCTTCAGTGTGTTTATTTTTTCATGCTATTTTGACTGTTTAGAACGTTGACATATACAAAATGCGTTTTTTTTTTCTCTCCCGTTAATAAATATCGGAATTTACTGATAAAGATTACAAGAGAGAATTCCGCTAGAATTTATGTCTTTTATCAATGAATTCTTTAAATTTCTTGCGAAAAGTTGAATATTAAAATTTAGAATTCTGTATGAAATCGTTAGCAATTGATGAGTACACTTGCCATGGAAAGGTTGGGGGATTTTATGCCATGGCGAGTATGCTTAACGTGACTAGACGTCCCGTTTTGAACGGGACTGTCCCTTTTTATAATTACGAGTCCCGGTGTCCCCGAAATGAACTCTGGGGCACAAAATTGTCCCGTTTTCGAAAACCGCGCGAAGCTGTTCGGAAAGCTGTATTGAAACCTGAAGGTCAGACTGTATCGGCAGTTGAAGCTGCAAAAGAAATCAATCAACTAAAACACAATTTGATCAAAATATGTAAAATCACAATGATCAAAATATTTCCACGGAAACTCGTTGGGTGGAAGTATTCAAACATTTTCACGCCAACGATCTACAGCATAAAAACTTTTCTATTCTATTTGAATATAATTTATGTTTGCCTGCTACAAATGCTCCAGTAGAAAGAGTATTTTCTATGATGAACAAATAGTAGACATCTGAGAAAACCCAGTTACTAATTTCAGTTCTAAAGGTTATGTTGATAATATTAAGGTGAATATAAAAAAAAAACATTCCAAGAGTTTCATTCTAACTTAAAAAATCTTCACCATCTATATTAAAGCTCTAATTTGTTCCTCTGTAATAAATATAAATATAACTAAACATTTTGGGAATATTTTTTTAATTCGTAACTTTTAAGCTAACTAACTTTTGCTGAATAAACAAAGGTGTTTTTTCATTGTATACCTGCTAATTGACCTAAACAAAACAATGTCCCGTTTTGAGTCAAAGAATAAATGGTCACGTTAAGTATGCTCCTCATGCGTAAAAAGTAGCGACCACCGGCTATTTAAATTATATTGTTTGAGAAAAAACATATTCTCTCTCTTAAATTTCAAGTTTATAATATTTTGAGTCCAGGCCTCAAATATGAAAAATTTAAGTTGAATTCATGCATCTCCGTATACACCGGCTGAAACAGCATGTAAGTTCGCTTAACGAATGTATTTATGTGCGATGATAATGTATTTTAGATGTTAGCCTTAAAGAGGCTAAGGCATAAGTGGGAAAGTTGATTTATAATAGGGTTCCTTCAGATATTGACAGCTATGGGGCAAAGGCTTTACGCTGAGCCCATTGATAGCTACTGGCCCGAAGTTACCAAGCTGTCGAGTGGTGTAAAGGCCAGTTGTTTGATGTTAGACCATGTGCTGCCATTAATGGTTCAATGCCATGCTGCCTAAGGAATAATTTTTCTGGGGGGGGGGGAGACTAGGATGCTTTCTGTTAAGATAACTGATCAAACCTACAGCGGTGCTTCTCAAACTTTCAATAATGCGACCAAATATTCGATCCTAATTTTTATCGCCTCTCCCTCCCTACAATAACAATGTATTGAATTCAATACAGTAGAATGTCTTTTATCCGAACGTTTTTTATCCGGAGCGTCAAATATTCGGACCAAAATCCGGATACGTTTCGAACAGTGCAATGCTCAACTTTTGTTTCCTGCGAGACCAAAAGTAACGGGAAAACCCAAGGTGAGGGATATTTGGGGAATTGCAGCTGTAAGATTTGGTAAACATCGGCGCGGAACATTAGGTCACTTTGTTTCCAAGTGAAGGGGTATATACATGCTCTTTTGTTGATGTAGAAACCTGAATGGCATGAGATGCAGAAGTCTGGGGATTTCAAATGCTTAATGATGACGAGATTGTGACTTCTGTGCAAGAATCCGACCCTGTCGACGATGAAACGGATGAAGACGAGGACAACAAAAACAACAACGAAAGAAATAAGTGTCCATCAAATTCTAACGCGTTTCTGCGTTAGAGACAGCTATGGAGTGGTACGAAAAGCAATCAGAGTGCTGTCCTACTCAACTACTGCTGCTGAACAGAATCAGAGACCTTGCGGTGAAAAAACGAAGATGTACAATGGTACAGCGAAAAATAAGTGATACATTTCCACAATCAAGGTAAAATTGCGACATTTTGCACCTATTTTGCTTTCTCTTCAAGCACGTTTCCCGCATGGGACGATTTACAATATTTGTATAGTGTCCAGTATTATAAACTGCAGGGATCGCATTCGGTTATCCTAACGGTGTCCGGTCTCAATTGATTCGGATAAACGACGTTCTAGTGTATTACTATACTTTGACGCTAATGCGACTTAAGCCCTTAAGGTACCATCAGCGTATATAAACGTCTCACTCAGCTAAAGCATATTGTCCGACGTATATATACGTCTGTCTGAAACGTTTTCTGTGCACTGCTACCATAAATTATCGAAGCATCGCATTCGGTTATCCGAACGGTGTCCGGTCTCAATGATTCGGTAACGACGTTTACTTATACTATACTTTGACGCTAATGCGACTTAAACCTTAAGGTACCTTCAGCTTATAAACGTCTCACTCAGCTAAAGCATTAATTGTCCGACGTATATATACGTCTGTCCGAAGTACGATCTTATATACTCAGGGATCGCATTCGGTTATCCGAACGGTGTCCGGTCTCAATTGATTCGGATAAACGACGTTCTACTGTATTACCATACTTTGACGCTAATGCGACTTAAACCCTTGAGGTACCATCAGCGTATATAAACGTTTCACTCAGCTAAAGCATTAATTGTCCCGGACGTATATATACGTCTGTCCGAAGTACGATCTTTTCTGTGCACTGCTACCCATATAATTATTCCGAAGGCTTTGGAACGCAATAAAAGGACCTTGACAGTGTTTGCGAAGGATTTACTTATTTCAGAGAAATTTGCTTATATCCCCCCCCCCATCAGTACATTACATACGCGAGCCTACGTGGAAAATAATGGCATTTTTGGGTGAATCGCGTAGCTTTTAATCAGTAGTTATGGGATTGATGATAAATCAAAGGCGTAGCTACCGCCGCACCAATGATACGGGGCCTCCAAGCTTCAGGGGCCCAAAAGTGCGCAAGAAAAAATCGTAAAATGTTGAGAGCCCACCAAAAAGGGCCTCCAAGGAATTTTGATACGGAGCCCACTCGGACTATCTACGCCAGTGTGATAAAACCGTACAAATTATCAAGACAAATGTCAACTTTGTATATAATTCTATATATGACAAGCCCTGGGATAACTGGTAATTATTAAATTTGTTCTTTACTTAGTATTGTTAAATTAATTACAAAATACATTGAACAGTACTGATACATTTATAATTGAACTATATCAGTGTAAGCGTGTGTATTTCATTTTTTATTATATCAGAATGTGTTTTGTGTGTGTGTGTTTGTTACTTTCAGTAACTTAATAATTTCTTAAGCAATCTTTTGTTATCGACTTTTCAATATACTCGCTCCCATCTCGTAAGCATATCACGCCCCCCCGGGGGTCGCGCACCAGTTTGAGAAACACTGCCCTACAGCATATACCCGAGAACTTAGCGTCTTACTCAGCGTCAAGACAGGTAGAAAATATTTTGTCGATAAAGAAGGAAGTAAATCAGTGTGTGTGCTTAGGTCACTTAATCTGGGAATTTTAAAGGTCACTAAAATTCATAGATATCCTTGGAAAATTTTAATGTGTATGTAATGCGAGGGTGACTCTGAAATTTGTGAGATACACGCAGACAAGAAGTTATAAAAAAAAACTTAACGGTTTAACTTGAAAATACAAAGTATTTTAACACAGAAGACGACTTTTTACTGATTTACTTTCAGTTGCTTAGCGTAGAATAAATTTTAGACTGAAGAGAAAATAGAGTGGACGCGAGAACATTATCGTGGCTGCAACTAGTATTTTGTGATAAATCTCCATGCCGTGCTACTGTTTTCAAATGGTTTAAAGAATTTTGCAATGGTCGCAATTCTCTTTAGGATGAAGAACAAACACACAGGAAGGCCGCTGTCGACAGTGTTCCCGGGTTGCCTACCATACGAAAAGTGTTATTGGATGATAATCGCTGTACCTACCAAATGATACAGAAGGAACTTAACATTGGATCAGCAGCCATACGCAAAATTATTCATGAAGAATTACGTATGAAAAAAGTTATTTTCTGTTGGGTTCTCCAAAATCGAACTGAGCACAAAAAAAGAGGAGTGTGTTAGAATCACTGAAGAAACCCTTATATTGTGCTAAATGATGGTAGCCAATGCTTCATTTCTAAAATAGTAACGGGTGATGAAACGTACGTACCGTTTTTTGGCGTTCCAACCTGTCAAGAAAGCAAATTATGGGTCTTTGAAGATGATCCCACACCAACAATGGTGAAAAGACAACGAACAATGAAAAAAGTAAGGTAACGGTAACGGTTATACATTTAAACGTGGAACCTTAGAGAAATCTCTATCCTCCACTCAATCATAATAAGTAGAAAAAATAAGAATAATTTGCTGAATGTTACATTAGAATATAAAGCAGTCCACAATGAGTGCAGCGCAACAACGCTGGTGGAGGGGTGAGTGGGAAACCATTCATCCAGTTAATTTAGTTAAGACGTCCCATCTCTGACAACCACGCCCGTCTTTCAACCGGCTGCCGCATTTCGACGGAACGAGGGAAGAAAAGGGAGGAATTTCTGTAATATCAAAGATTAAAGAGAATATTATTTTTAAGCCGTTACTCATTACCTCTTAAATATCTGCGTGCAATTATTGAAAGGAGATTTTAAATAACCACTTGGAAAAAAGTAGGAAAAGGTGGAGAAATTTAAAATTGGATCAAGTTGGCATACTAATCGCATGCAAAAGCTTGCATGGAGGAGGGGGGGGGAATAATTAGAGTGAATGAAGTCTTGCAAAAGAAAACAAAGAGTGATAAATAATTTAATTTGTATCAAGACTTTCTCATCCTTTTCAGAGCTGGGAAGTGTTCATATGAGTGGTTAAGGGCTGCTCTAGGTCTCTTAGAAGAGCTAGGGATAGAATTACCATAAACCGGGATTTTTTTGATGGATTCATTTGGAATCTGTGGTAACCGGTTGGAAAAATTTTCTGATTGTTTTTTAAGGAAATCAAGAAGCGTCGGAACGTTAAGATCTTTATACAAGACTTCGTTCCTGACAAACCAAGGTGCGTTTGCTGCTCTACGCAGTTGAATGTTTTGAAAATTGTACAATCTTTTCAGGTGAGTAACTGCCGCACCTGGCTCAGATGGGAGAAGCATATAGCATGATGGGGCGAAGAATGGCTTTGTATAACAGAACTTTGTGCCTTAATGCGAGCTTGCTCTTGGGAGAAATCAAACGATTTAGAGTGCTTCTCATTCCAGCCGCCTTTTGGTGGAAGGAACGGATATGCTTAGCAAAATTTAATTTAGCGTCAAGTAAGAAATAAGAAACATAAGAAACAAGAACATAAGAAAGAAAGAGTGAAATTTGTACAAGTGTTAAAGAAAAAGCATTACGCTGTGTTCTGAGCAAGCTCCAAATCACTGTTGAAAGAAAGCAGGTACTTGAGTACAGTAGCGGTAACTCAAGGGTCTTCTAACTTTGTCGAATCATGGAACCCTTAGACCTATTAGGACTTTTGGTGAAACGATTCGCAAGAAAATTAATGTCATTATGGTAAAAGCCTGGGGTTCTGCATTTGTACTGTATTTTTACACTAACTCTGTATTTCGGAATAGAACTAGTAAGAAATTATAGCAAGTGATATCGAGCACCCCACACATTTACCACAATGACATTAATTGTCTTGTTATACATTTTGTTCTTATATTAAGAATTATTTTTTACTTTTTAATTCGATCAAGCACAAAAACGGGTTTTTTTAAGTTTTTTTAAACTATAATTAATTTCTATGAAATTAGTATAACTACAAGTATCTAATGCCCGTCACCGCCATTAAAACTATAAATGCTATTTATGTATGAGAACTCTTTATTTTATAATATAATTTTAACTTTTATTATAATATTAATGAAAGAACATCAAAACATTTTTTTTCTTTATATGTACTAAATACTAGATTGAGAATAAACTAATGTTCACTATCCCGGATCCAACGAAAGAATTTGTTCTCGTCAGTACAATGTTTTGCATAGCCGAATAGGTTTCTAATGAAAAATGTTCCCTTTTCATTTGTGGTAAAAATCCCTATAATGAAGGAGAGGGAACAATATTTATCGACATAATCAAGAGATTCGACTGTTAAAATCTTAATTTAAGAAGTATCAGCTCCTAAATTTTAGGTTGCAAATTCATGCAAAGTACATAGTGTTTCTCAGACAGCTATAAACATTTTAATGTCATTCAGAACAATATATTTAAGTGAAAAATATTTCTCAACGCTTATGGCTACAAAAATAGAATATAAGAGCGAATTAAATGTAGGATATAAAACGCGACTGCAAATAATTTCAATAGACGTAGACTTCGACAGTTTGGTGTAAAAAAAAAAAAAAAAATGACAACACATATCTTTGTTACGAAATATAATACATGCGTAAGTGACAATTGGATCACAAATTGCATTTAAATATTTTAATGACAAATAGAATACCTTTATTAAAAAAATTGTCTTTACACAAATTACTTATAATATATGTGTGTTGATCTATGATATATTTTTCGAAGAGTGCTTGGAGCGGGGGGGGGGGGGGTCCTTGAAAACACCTTATAGCGCTAAGGGTTCCATGAGTCAAAGTTCACTGATCAAGTTTCTGAAAGTTTCATAGAAATATGTTTGTAATATTTTGAATTATCAGTGAGTGAGTGAATACTAACGTCCCACTGTTCAGCTACACGAGGGCTTTTGGGGCCGGTCCGCGTAATTTTGAACCATGGTCAAGTGACGCGAACGACGCCTGAGCTGGCACCCCCTCTCCTAACTACCACACCACACCAACGGGAGGACGTTTGAGCTCTCGACAGATTTTACGTGCATCTCACCCCTACACGGCGGGTCTTCAGTGGTACTGGGATCGAACTCATGACATGCTAGCCACGATCCGATGCCTAGACCACTTGGCTACCGCGGCCACTTTGAATTATCAGACTCGCCATGATAGATTTTGAATCATTCAAATGCCCACAATTTAGTAGATTATAAAGACCCACTCTCGATTTTTCTAAATTTTATGTTATTTATAACAATTCAGCTTCTTTGTAACATAGAAACAAAATAATGCATGTTTTATAAAGTCAAAAGATTTTTCTAATCAATAAAAAAAAAAAAAAAAATGTGTGCTTTGATCAAAATTAGTCATTTTGACGCTTTCGAAATCCTGTAAGACATCTTCTTTAGAATAATTGTTGGTTTCACAAGACTCCATTGAATAATTTCCCACTTAGAGTTATATAGTTAGTTTTTTGTGGGATATGGAGCAGCAAAGGCTATTATCCCCTATTTCCCACTTGATAAATGTTTTTGAAATAAAAAAAAACAGTTATAGATTCAGATTAATAATTCTGTTACATTCTAAATTTTTTTTATAAAAAAAAAAAAAATTTTGAAATATTTTACTATTGAAAACCGTCAGAGAAGTCATCTTAAAATTTCTGTATGATTATCAGTTTTTCACAGTCATATTTTTTTTTATGTTTAACATCCTTGAGTTTAAACATAGCTTGTGTATCTCTCCAACCTTAATATTCCTTTCGATTTACTATGTCCTGGAAATCTTGTTTCTCAACATTTATAAATTTAACATTCTAATTAGTTGAAAAATAAATTAGCCTCTCCCATCCTTAGTGGGTTAACAAATATCTCCACAGAGTCAACTAACAATACCTGATTCGAAGAGTGGAAGAAATTACACAGACAGTTCCGTCTAAGCTCGTCATATTAAATCAACAATTCGTGAAATGGGATGGATATACAATTGCAATATTACAACTAATGGTTCAAATAAATCTTAGGGTAGTGACATCAAATGCAATAAAATGGATACAATATTGAAACACTTTACGATTGTAATCTATCAAAAAAATTTATAAACAACACAATCCAAAGAGTATGGAAATGTAATCTTTGTTTCAAGAAAAAAAAATAATTAAGAAAAAAGTTTTACTTTTTTTGGCGTCTTATCGCGGTGGTTGGCGATAAAAATAGGCCCCATTTAACGAGGAACTCATCCGTGCAATAGCCCACTCTAGCTCCTGATTCCACATAATGCTCATCGCCTTCGCGAGGGTGAAAGAAATCAACTGTACTTGTTAATTTCACTGCTGAAAAGTATTTAATCATGAACTGTAAAATTAGTTTTGTAGTCATTTCTCTACTTTTTTACCTCAGACTTCACGCAGGTAAGGTTTATTTTTTTTTAACTTGGGACTTTTTTAATGTGCTTTATATCTTAATTTTTTTGAAAATATATATCAAAAAGCAATTATTATGGATCCATTACTTGAAACTGATTGTCAAGTTCATTTTTTGAGGAATGTAGGTTAAATATTCAGTTGTAGATTTTAAGTCAGAAAAATAAAATTATTTATAAGCACTTTTATATAAATAGTTGCATGGAATTCTTTTAAATTTAATGACTGTTTAATTTTAGAAAATATTGATGAATTCATTTTTAAACTAATTGTTTTAAAAAGAATTTTCATATATTGAGAGTGGGGATTTTTAAAAAAAACATACAACCTTTCCTTTGTTCATTACGTGTCATTCATTAACGTTGATTTTCCTTTCAGTTTAAAAGCGCGTAAAATATGGAACTGATAATATCTCAACAAATTCTAATAAAGAATTGAATTTATGCAAAACACTGAAGACTTTTTTTTTCTTCTTATTCAAATATTTAAGAATAAACTTGTTCAATTTTTCCTTTCCAATCCAGTCAGTTTTATTTTTTTTTTTATTCTGAATAAAACAAATATTGTCAAAATGTCGTGACATTTTTTTTACAACTGGGTGGTCGCAATTATAAGGGGGTAAATTTGTACCTACCTAAGTGGAAAAGCTGTTATGTGGTACACTGGCAAAGCTAGTCCTGTATATAAATAAATGCCTTGGGAGTCCACTTAAGATCTCTCAACATTTAATGATCTTTTGCTTACACATTTTAGGGCCCTGTATCATTGATACGGTGGTAGCTATGCCCCTATGGAGATAAGGAAAGGAATTATATATATATATATATATATTGCTAAATTTATTTTATTTCTATAAAAGGGTTTAATTTTTGAAAAAAAATTTAATTTGGGTTAGATGGTTTTAAATTCAATGGAAAAATTATTTTTCTGTAGCATAAATAATCAAAAACGATGGTAAACGAGTTATGAGTAGTTAAAATAACCATGTACATGACCCTAGCTCTCTTCCCCCCACCGTCGAATCAGTCCGATCCGTCTTTTGATTTATCTGCGTCTTCTGCCTATAATTTCGACAGTAGGTTTTTAAAAATTTTAATGCAACAAAAAACTTGTTTATAAATGTACTTGATGTTTTTGTTTTGTTGTAACTCTTTATTCAGTAGGTGTTCTCTCATACCAAAATTTCTGTTTTTTTTGTAATAAAAGTGGCTTTCTAACATAAAAATCTCAAGTACCGAAACTTCATCCCCCCTTTGGGCCGTACTTAGCACAAAAATTAGTTTAGAGTTTATTTTTCCCTTCATCTATATACCAGAGAACATTTTTTTTTCGCATAGGTAAATTTTGAAATTCTGAATTTCTTCGATCCACGCTACTTAACATTTATTAAATTTTCAACGTATAAGATGGATAAAATTTTGTAAAAAATATTTTGAAATTTTTTACTGTCCTTTAACAAGTTGGAAAATATATACGAGAATCACACTATGAGGTTACTGCGCTAAATAACTTTTCACAATTCTTGTGGAAATTTTAATCTCTCTTCAATTGTATTTATAATCAAGATACATTTTTAAGATTTTACTGTAGTTTCATGCATCTCATTAAGTTGAAAATTATATTCTGCTCTTTATAAAAACTCTTAATCACTAAATTTCAAAGAAAAATAACAATCTGATATATTTAGATGATGGCTTAGAATGTACCCAACTATTTAAGCTATCCATTTAACGATCTTCTTGGTCGGTAAATGCATATTTGAGTTCTGATTTCGCTGCTGATTTTTCGAGTAGAACAATGCGTGTTGCTGGGAATGAAATTGAAATACTCGTGTGATGCGGAAATAAGAAGAATGAAATATCGGGTCTGGTGTTGCCCTCGTCTCATTTCTGTCGGTTAAATCGAATTGCATGTTCGAGTCCAGATTTATTTACCGATCTTCGTTCAGAACAATGAATAGCTGTATATTAAATCGAAATACTCGCATTGTACGGAAATTAGAAGAATGAAATACCAGGTCTGGTGCTGCCCTCGTCACTTTTTCAAAACTGCAAGGACAGTCTCCAATATAATCCTCGAGTATATTTACACTGAATCAAATCATAACCCGTAGTTTTAAAAGGGAAATTCCAGTAACTGATCTGCTTGTGAGAGTTATCTAGATTTTACTTACGAATTGAAATCTAAATTCGCAATTTTTAGGACAAAGGAGCATTGATCCAATTCTGCGAAAAGCTGTACTTCACTTAATATCGCTGATTCTCAACTCACTTTCACACAATTTTTGAAACTTCTATCATTTTGTGTTTAAGTTTTAAGAATTTAGAATTTTTATATATGTCTTTAAGAATGCATATTTGTTCCACTATACATAACTTTAAATAATGGAACATTACGCGAGTTTTTCAAAAATAAATCTGTCCGAAATCCAGATTTTTAGATAAATATTTGAGAATAATTACAATGAGATCGATAAAAAAAAAAATATTTAAAAATAATTGCTGCAAATAACTGAACAAATAAAAATTTAAAAATTGTGAATAATTCTACGAGATTTGCCTGTAACGTAATTTTGTTAGTATTGATTATTTGATGGTAAAAATAGGTTAAATGCAGCAGTTTTGCGAATAAAAATAACTTACCACAAAACAATATTCTGTCAACCACTCGTTTAGATTGCCGTTTACCAATCAAAGCGTAACCGAAAATTAGGTTTCCGCGTTCACTTAAAAAAAGAAATCTATTTCTGTGCCTTCGATTGCATGGCACATAAAAAAAATCTAAGAAGGTAACATTGACAAAACACTTATCTTAAGCCTCATTATATATAAATGCAAAAAAAAAAAAATTGTTAAAAAAAATTATGGCACTTGCTCTCAAAAGATAGGGAGAGTCTTAACGCTAGGTAGCGGAAAGGGGGGGGGGATTAAATTGAAGTGATAAAAAAGCACGACAAGCCAGAAATTTTGCCCGAAAGTTGAATGGGTCGATTTTTCACTTTTTGGCTAAACACTTGGTGTTTTCATAAATATCTTTGGCGGTCACCAACCTTTACTCTTACGTGATTACTTTATTTTTGGATTCTTTTTACTCGGCTTCATTTTTCCCCTCTAAATTTAGGATACATATACTACATGAAAAATTTTGTGTGTTATGCCGATATCATAGATGAAAAAGAAAATTCTAAGTTTACGCAGTGTCTGATTCAGTTTACAAAGCAAAAGCGTGTAATAAATTTTGACATTTTTATTTTGGTAATAATGCATTTTTAATTTTTATTTGTATGATATAACTTTGCGTATTTTAGATTTCAAATCAGTTTTAAAAATCCCGAATTAATCTATAGTATATTTTTTATTGTGTTAGGACTGACAAGATCATTAAGCAGTACTAAAATATTCATAAAAAAGGATTATAACAATTTAAGTAGGAAAAAAAAAATGTACATAAATTATTTAACTAAAATCTTGAGTATTTTTCAATTAAATCCCCCAATTTTTTTTTTTTTTGAAAATATAGAACGTTTCTCAGTACACATGTCATTGAAATCATTATACGAACAACTTTAAAAAAATGCCATTTTATATTTAATAATAGAAATTCAAATAAAAATCTTATCAAATTCTGATCTTCATTAAATTTATTTAAAAAATAATTGTGCTTCAAATTGCTTAATTTACAATGCGTTATTTTAGTTTTTGAAAATTATTTACCGGATTTATTCGAATTTAAGCAAATCCCCCCCCCCCCCAATGTTAAAGCTATTGAAAATCGGGCGCGGCTTAGAATCAAAGGCGGAAAAATTCTTAGGAGGAATATGATACTGATAGAACAATTACAAGTGCATGTATGCATTAAATTTTTAATATTGGCAAATTAAATTATTCACTTATAAATTCTAATTTAAAATTTTGTCTAAAATTTAAAATCGAATATTGATAAAACATTTTACATTATTTGTCTTTTTTTTTCCTCACAAAAACGTGTTAGCAATTTTGGTTGCAGTTTAAATTGATGCCGGCTTTGATTCGAATAAATACGGTTTTCAGGGTGCATAAAAATACGTTTTTACAATATTAGTCTTCCTTAAACGATTTTTTCTTAATCTTTGCTTTTACGCTACTCAAGAGGCTTTCCATACATAAATGAACAATTATTTTCTGAAGCTCTTTATACCTTTTTTAACATTCATTTCCCCAAAACTTTATAGAAAATATTGTAGATATAATACGATTTATGAAAGCAATCTGGTTGTTTGAGTTATTCGTGAAAAGTAATGTTTTTCGTAAATGGTAATCCTTTACTGGATTCTTTTGTTCTAATTCAAGCACAGGATCTAGAGCCAGATTTCTTCTATTTTAGAGGCCCGGGCAAACTATGTTTTTATTTTACCTAAAGCGCTTCCTAAACAAAAAGAGTCGGGTCATTGCATGGAATTCCAGTTAGAAGCCAAATGTAACACTGATTTAAAATAGTCAGGAGTGTACTTCCTAGTTTCTAGCGTCGCAAGGCGCATGCGCGTCAAGACATGTTTAACATGAAAGGATTACATTGCGCGAAATTGGAATGAAATTGGTACATGATCTTTTTGTAGAGCTTTGAGCACCGTTTCTACTAGGTTAATAAAGGCATTGTATAAAAAAAAAAATTGAAGAGTGATTAGGTTTTTAGGTATCTTTACTTTTCATTATTTTTTTTCCATAAATTAAAATTTACCTCACTAGCTGTTATTTCAGACAGTAGTTTAAAGGGGAAAAAAGTAGGTGTTCATTAAAGTATCTTGTGGGATTTGCAGGCTCTAAATATTTTTAACTATAATACTTATTACATAAAAATAAGTACCTTATAAAATCCGGCATTTTATGCACACCGTCTTATCACATGCACCTATACCTTTAAGCTGCAATTTTTAATTTTTAGATCTATTCGCCGTATAAAGCGCACCCCCTTTTTACGAAGGAACCTGCAATGTACGTGCGCAATGCTTTAATGTTTTGAAGTCATTTATTCGAAGTATTATACCAAATTTAGAAGAAAAAAATAGTTTACTTCTAGAACAATAGCCCTTTAAGTACATAAGAAATGTCATTTCTTTTAAATAAACAATATTTCGATATTCGTAGAAGTTTAATTTTTTCTATGCTCATCTTTCTTTTTATTTTTAAAGCTATCATTTTTTATACCCGGCTTTTAATGCATACCCCGTAAATTTCGATCTCATTTTTTTGTGTTAAAATTGCGCGTTATACGCCGGATTTTACGCGAGCGTTAATATATTTATAAAATACATTTGAGTACATGCGCTGGTATCATATCGGTACTAGTGTTGAATTGATTTAGAATCGGATTCTTCCTTCCCCCACCAAATAATATAATGCTCCTACTGTTCTGAGAATTAATTACTGGCATTCATTTAGTGTGACGCTGAGTGAGAAATTATTTAAACGCTTATAAAAATTGCTTTACGAACGAGATTTATTTTCTAATCTTTACTATAGAATATTTCCATTGACCTTATGAAAAGTGTGTTCCCCGTAAATTAAACATCTTGAAGTGGTTTATTATGAGTTAATAACTAAGTACGTTATAAATTAGCTTGAGATTTAAAGTTTAAATCTCTAAAATATATTTAAATAATACTATATCTGCTTAGGGTGATTGCGTTTGGATCCGTGATTTAGAAAAAGCGTTTAAACGAATAATTTTTAGACATTTAGAGTCAGTATATTTAGAGTCAGTACACATATAAAATTGTTTTAAGAATATTATAAGAAAAAAGATATTTAAATGCTATTTTTTTTGGCAAAAAACAAAGATTGACATACTTTTGACATTTTCCTTCCAAGAAAAATGCGTGGCCGCGGTAGCCAAGTGGTCTAGGCATCGGATCATGGCTAGCGTGTCATGAGTTCGATCCTAGTACCACTAAAGATCCGCCGTGTAGGGGAGCGATGCACGTTAAATCTGTCGAGAGCTCAAACGTCCTCCCGTTGGTGTGGTGTGGTAGTTAGGAGAGGGGGTGCCAGTTCAGGTGTCGTCCGCGTCACTTGACCATGGTTCAAAATTGCGCGGACCGTCGCCAAAAGCCCTCGTGTTGCTAAGATAGTGCGACGTTAATATTCACTCACTTACTCCAAGAAAAATGCCTCTATAATATTTTACCTATATGTAGCTTTTACTTCTATACAAGGGTTGAACTAGGATTTTTGAAAAATTCACATGATTTTCGGAGTTTCTATCAACTGAAATAAGAACGGTGATTTTTTTTTTGTTAAAATTACTCTATTGATGCATTAAAATATAAATATATCCATAACTAGAAGTTCTAGCTATATATTGGTAAATAATTATTACAGATTCATTTTTCGTAATAGGAATGTTATGAAAAGGCTATTTTTCATTTTTTACCAAAAAATTGCATTTAAATTTTCCTCGTAATAGCATTCTTAAAACACTTTTATATGTATATTCTAATTCAACTGACACCAATTATCAAAAAAAAAAAAATTATCCATATATATACCCTTTTTCAAAATAATGCTTCCGAATGTTGTCAATTTCCTTCACTGTTAAATTAACTGTAAAGTGAAATAATTTAGTACTTTCAATACGAGAGATAATTTAGAATTTAAAAAACATTTACTTGTATGGGTGATTAAATTTCATAAGCAAATATTCCCTTATTATGTGTATTCTAATTTTGAATCGGAATACTTTATGGAATTTTAATTGTAATATAGGTTCCACGATTTGGGAACGATTTGCTCTTTCCTGATACGAGCATGTCGAAGTCCTCCTAAGTATCAACGAAAAGACGTCATTTACTTACAAATGACCTTGCAAAAAATAACTCGAGGAATTTCATTTTTGTATTACATGATTGATGGAGAACCCTAGAGTCCAAATATGGTGATTCGTAGCCAAAAGAACCCAATGATTTTATAAACAAAGGTTAGAGCGAAGACAGTTCCATCTGGGTTGGAATGTTCCTATCAGATACATCCATATCAAAGTTCGATTTTTTTTTTCGTTGACCCGAGTTTTTCCTTTCGATGCCTCAAGAACCACTGGTCACTGATATGTTATGATTTTTGACCCAAATGCTTCAGATTCTTTTCAATTGTGCACACACTTATTGATTGACATGCATCAGATTGCCGCTGGCGTAATATTTTGTCATGAAAGGTTATTGATTGGATAGATTGTACTTTATTTACCTGCGGTGTCATAAAGTGAGAGGGCAAGAATTAAATATTTGCGTAGAAAAATAGTAAATTTTTTGCTGTCCTGGTGTACAATTAAGTTTACGGAATTATTTCATAGCGGAAATTCTTTTTTAGTTTCTGCAATTATGTTCCTAAAACAGGAAATAGAAATGTGTGTCAGCCTTCAGAATTCTTGTGCTTTAATGTTGACCTAGTTAAGTTTATTCAATTAATTTTTTTTCCAGAAATTGTTACTTTAAATTGTTTAATTTTTAAGCGCCCGTAGTAGCAGACTGATTATCGGGAAGGACGATGTTTCATTAGGTTCGTCATTTTAAGTACTGGTAACACTAAAAACCTGCCATTTGAAGGGGCTGAAGTTAGTCAAATATTTCTAGACTCAGTCTTTTCATTGATGGGATGTGGAACTTTGGGGAAATATCTTTCTTGTCTCGTGATCGAAGCTCAAAATTACGAAGTCCGTCACCAATAATCGTGATGAATAGCAACCAATAGCATAAATAAAGAATTAAGTTTCGTCCGGCGACTATTATTCCAAGACTTGATAGCATAATTAAAAAATAATCAGGCATGTCCTTCCCATTGACACTTAATTCTTGCATATGCCGTTTTTGATCTTAGAAATGAATTCACACACAGTATTCAGTCATACTTAATAAACAGACTAGTTTATGTATTATTTACCATGCAATAATGCACGGTAATTAATATTAAATTATGCTTTTTAATTTGTTACTCAATTAAAATTTCTATATCGTTATATTCAAAGTAAAAACTTAATTGTGGATGTTAATTGCTGCAAAATAATTGTAGCTACATAACACCGAGAACTCTCGCGATAGGCGAGACTGAGTGATGACCGCGTAAATCGGGGTATGTAATTTCACATGTAAATGCGTATAAATTATATTTAGTTGGAGACGAAAAAGAAGTATAATTTGGAAAAATGTTTAGAAAAACATTGAATAACACAAATGCAAAATCACAAACCGAAGTTATTTTTATGTAGAAGGTTTCATAAAGTTTTAACAAGTACTCTGCCGGCCCAAAGACTTTTCTCTTTCTCAAAATTTCCTCGTAGCAATGCTGATAACTTTTGTATTCATTCTTTTGTTGAAAAAAAAATATGCTCTTTGTTGGAGTCTGTAGTTTCAAAAATTTGCAACCCTTTTTCAATAAAACTGAGGCTTTCTGTCAAATCCCCAACCATTATTCAGTCTTCTGATTGAACTGGGTCTTAAAACCGAAGAACGTCAATGTCTTGCTCATGCATTTCTATGAGCTCATTCATTGTCAGCTTCTGATTGTGGGAATCCAGCAGTTCTTGAACGTCATCACTGTCCACTTCTAAATTTATTTGCCTGGTAAGATCGACAATTTCTTCAACCATATTATCAATTTCATCAGCCTCTAGCACTTACTTCGTCTGAGTTGAAGTGATGAAAAAAATAAAGATAAATCGAAGAGATTTGAAAATCGTGTAAGAAGTCGAGATATTACTGTACTACAAATAAAACATAGTGATACCCAAGCGTGTGTAAACTGTGCGCAATGTTTATGGCGTCACCCAAAATATTAGTACATAAAATGGGGTCTCCACTCCGAAAGATTTAAGAACCCCTGCCTTTAAGTAGCAAATAGAACCACGAAAATCCTAACCTAAATTTAGTTACTATAAACTCCCTTTCCTTACGATGGCGCCTGCTTCAATATTTCCTTAACAAGCCATGATTGCTTACAATGACGTTAAAACATCGAACGGAGAAAGGGAGCTGTGACGGATTACTCACTAATATGAAGAAAACAGGCCACACATTTATCCCTTGCCCCTCTTTTGTGACGTCATTGAGACCCAATATGAAGAATTTTTCTAGAAACGTTTCCTTATTATCCATGACGGGAAGAAAGCGGGAGGGGGGGGGGGATGAGAAACCCGCTACCACAAGTGGTGTTTAAGAGGAAAAAAAAGCATGTCAAAAAAGTTATGCTTGGTAACAGTTATTGCTGAAAGCGATTCTGTTTTCTGAAATGTTCTTTTGCTCTAAAGGCATTGATCCAAAAACGAATGCAGATTTGCGAAATACGTTTTTGGAAACTAGGGAATTTACACACAATTTCGGCAATCAAAAGATTGAGATCAACGGAATTTTTTTTGAGGTGGGGATACATATTTTATTTTAAAATATTTAGCCCTTATATTCAACTATTTAGTAATTTATCTATATTTAACGGACTAAAAATTGATACTTAAACCTACCCCCAAAGCTTTTATATCTGAATATAGGAAGTGCCCGCGGTAGCCTAGTGGTCAAGGTAACGTACTCGTGGCTGGCTTGTCTTGAGTTCCGAGCCCAGCACCACTGAAGACCCACCGTATAGGGGAGCGATGTACGTTAAGTCTCTAGCGGACTTTAAAGTCCTCCTTTTGGTGTGGTAGTTAGGAGAGGGATTGCCAGCTCAGATGTCATCCTCGTCACTTAACTATGGTTCAAAATTTCGAGGCCCGCCGCCCTCGAGATATATATATATATATCGAGGGTGGCGTATATATATATAGCTGAACAGAGCTACGTTAATATTCACTCACTCAGAACTTAGGAAGCGAAATTTACTGCAATGGTGTATTTATTTGTATTTTATTATTGAATATACATTTTTTCCTTTTTTTTTTAAAAAAAAGCAGCATTTAGTAATTTAAATAATTGCGTACCTTAAGTATATATATATATATGGAAGGGAGCATGTGTTTCAGGAAGCAAAGATAAAGTTTTAAATAGGTCTAAATTGCTGGGGCTTTATTTTTTCGCTTCATTTTACTTTTTGTAATTCGTGGAATAATTCGTTTTGTAACAAGATGGGTTAAACAATCTAAAATAATATTTCATAAGATAGCGTATAGTTTCTAGGAATAAAGTATTTTACTGTACACCGTATTAATCATTATTATTATTTTAACACTATATTTTACTAAAACCACAGAATATGTATAACAACTAAATAAGTACTAGCACAGTACAAGTTTGACAAACCACTAGTCGCAATCATTTTTTACGAACATTAATAGCAAGAAAATAGTTGTGTCATAGAGTAGTACAAAATGGCAACGCTATCATAAATGCATTAGGTGGTGGTCTGTCATTTGAAATATACAATTATGATCACCATAAACTACTACATTTTATTTATTGCTGGCCACGGCAGCCCACTGATTATGGACATAAGTTCCTGGCCGGCGCGTCACGAGTTCGCGCCCTTGTGCCACAAAAGATCCACAGTGTAAAGGGGTTAATGCGCTTTAAATTTGTCGATTTAAGTCTTCCCGTTGATGTTAAAGTATCGGACTACTTACAACTTAAAAAAAAAAAAATCGAGACATGGTTTTTTTGGGGGGATTTTTACATTTATTTGGTACATTTTAAGAAAAAAATGCTAAAATCAAGAAGAGAAAAAAAAAATTATTACTAAAATGGAAAAAATTGGTAAAAATTTACAAAAAATAATATAATAGGGCCCATTTTGTACCAAAAGTTTATGAAGTAATTTTCAATTTTTCAATTCTGATGTGTTGCTATATTATTCATTATTGAAATGACCTTCAGGATCAGAGATTTTAATTTTTACAAAAACTAGAGCACTTTATCTTAGTTATATGAAATTTCTTAAGATAAGTTGTTACATTAACATAATTGACTGTAAATTTTGTAATGAAACGGTGATTGATAAACCTGATGGTTAAAACACTTCTACTATTATATAGAACATACACGCAAAATTTCAGTTAAGATTTTTAAAACTTTTTGAGGAATCGTTGGCCCTGTTTGAGCCTTTAAAAAAACACACACACATTTTGAGAAAAACGCGTTTTAAAGTATGGCATATCTTGCTTAAAGTAATGGCATCTGCTTTTACTAAAGTTGATATTTTTATAAAGCTAATAAGATGGTATATACAATAAAATTATATAAAAAAAAATTTACTATTTTACGGTAGTCGGATATCTTAAGTAGTAGTAAGTATAATCTGAAGTATTATGTTATTTTTCCTTTCAATTTTTAAATCGGAACAGATTGCAACAAGCATGCAACGTGCAATTTTAGTCTGCGAGAATATGTATTTTGTTTTCTTTCAGTGGATTAATAGTTTCTTAAAATAATTTTTTATTTTTGACTTTTCGATTTGCTTGTGCTCCCCCACTTAGAGGTATACCACCCCTCTTAAGGTGTGTGCCGTACAGTTTGAGAATAGCTGCTATTAGTGAATTATAACGCACCCTAAAGTACAAGGGCCCCAACGTATGTTACTACAGTCCCACTATCAGGGCTCCCATACCTAAAAAAGCCCCCCCCCGAAGGAACTTCGATATAGGATCCCCTCGGAAGTTGCTACGCCAGTGGTTATACTCACGACTCATTTACACCTGTTAAGTCTAATAATCTCTCTCTGCACCCTTTCCCGTCAAAATTTGGTGTCAAAATTTGCTGCTTTTTTCCTGCACCGAACAAAAAGTATGTAATTTGAAGGGAAAAAAAGCAATTTTTTCTAATGCAAACTAAAAAAAAAAAAAAAATTCAGCTATTGAAATAATTCGTTACTTCGAGATTTATTATTCGTTAAATAGGGAGTGTTTGCCTTTATTTTAAACAGGGAAATCGAATTTCGTTTAATCGTGAAGTTCATTAAATAGGGGTACGACTGTGTATTATGTATGTGAATACTCGAGCAATGCCAATTAAATTGTTCCAATACATTTCCTTTGATTCAGTTCAAACTGTAGCATACCAACCGATAGGATAAAGAATTTTTCTCTTTTAATGACTTCTATATTTATCTAACAAAAGCCTTATTAAGAAAATAAATTTGAAACGAGTAAAATGTTATGTGTGTGTTGTACTAAATCATACCGCGCTTAATCAAGAAAGCATATCGGGTTATTTTGTATTTATTCATCTCGTAGCAAGCATTAATTTCTTTCTCGTTGTGTAAAATATTTCTGCTGGAACAAAACAGTTTGATACCGAGATGGGAAAAAAGTCTAATTTACTGCTTAGTGTATTCAAATACTACTAAAATGGGAAAAGTCCCCCCCCCCCCCCTATTATGGCAAGCGTGATTCATTCGTTAATTATGTACGAAGAAGTTTGTTTTGATGTTACTATTTTCTTTGGATCTAATCGCCTTAAAATCATTGAATGGCAAAAGCACGAATAAGGCTACTAATGTTGACCATTTTTTCAGCTGAGGAACAAAAGCGTGAAGCTCTTTCCGCTGGTCACGTGGGAAATGAGCACGTTTCGATTGGATGCCGAACTCCAAATCAAAACTTTGACGCGGGAAAGCGCACTCGAGCTTGACAATGATTGGTTTGTTGTTGAAACAACTCTTGTAATGTTCCGCTCTGGAGGAGATAATTTCTCATACAACCATTTAGTGCCCTTTTTCTCCCTTTGAGTTGTTTCCAAGAGATAATAAATGTTAGTCTTTTAGTTTCTGAAATTCAGTTCAAAGCTTTTCGCTCAGTAAGCAAGCATGCATGTAGTACTCCGAAATACTTTTTTTGAAAAAAATTCTGCATTCATTTTGGGATGAAAGTAAATTCCAAAACGAAAGGGGGAAAAAAATGTTCGATTTCAATTGTCACGTTTTCAATCGGAAAATAACCTTACGGAACACACACACACAAACGAATAGATGATGTCGTGTCAATAAAATTTCTTTTGTCTTTACTTGGTTTTATTAATCTTATAAATTTATAAAAAAAATTCACATAAAATGCCTTGAAATTTGTAAATAATGGAATTTATTCCAAAAACTTTCTCCGACGTACCATAAGGGAATAAATGCCCCCCTTCCCTCCACCCAAGATACTCGAAGAGTATTTGGAACAAATTTACTTTCGTTTTATAGGGCCAATCCTAGCAAGTGCAAAGCAAACGAGCGGTCAAAACAAGGGGCGGTTGCATATACCGTATTTACTCGAATCTAAACCTCCATCGATTCTAAGCCGTACCTCGAATTCTCTACATGTTTTTGAGCAAAAAGAGAAAATTGTGCAAAGGGTTTGTCAATATCCAATACTTTAGAAATTAAAAATTTTTTTTAAATGAGAAATGAGAAGATGATAATTATTTTATTTGGCCAGTTTTTAAAAAAACTTTGAAACACACACATGAACCTATAATTACTCTGATCATCGGTATCATCTTTCGAAAGTGATTCGCGTCACTCCCATTGTCGCAGCTAACTTCGGAATTGGTGCCAGTGTTGCCATTTTCACACACGATGTCGTCTTACTTGCCATCCAAAGCATTTGTTAGGCGACATTTTTTGATGTATTATAGAAGAATGTAAAATAATTATATTAAAGACTGATCAGGACCGTTTTTAACATCCCTGGTGTCCTAGGCACTTCAAATAGTTACCCCCCCCCCTACTATTTCCAGGGCACTCCGTCCTTCAGTTCTTACATTGCCAGTTTGGGTTCGGTATGTTTTTGTATGAACTGTTTTTTCAGCTTGTTAATTATCCTCTTTTTCATCGCTTATCGCTTAAAACTATGTTTTACTTTTATACGTCCTTATTCTTTGTTGAATCACTGCCATTGTACTGGTACAATAAAGGAGTTTCTTCGAACTTTCATCATTGCAAAATCACTTTATGACATCATTGTAATAAATTTTCATGGTAATATCTTTGAGTGCATAACAACATCAAACGGTTAAGCTTTCTTTTTTTCCATAGTCAGTAGCGCACACAAAAAAAATTTTCAAGGGAAGGGAAGGGGGGGGGGGAGTCCATGGTCGAAAGACTCCCAACTCGTATCATACCTCAAGAAAACACCAATAGATTCTTCTGATTTTGGTCTATTTTGTTAACAAAAAACAGTAAAGAATAAATTATTGAATTAATTAGCTTTAATTATTACAAAAATTATTCCTTAAAAATGCATTCAAATCAATGGCACCAATAAATTAAAAAATGGTTAATGTGTATTTTTAGAGAGGTTTCAAAAAGCACACACAACAAAAACTACCCCTATTCGTCTGATTTTAACGAGGTCTTAAAATCGTGTCCACTGTAGCTTGGTTGTTGTCACGAATTCGCGGCCGGCGTGTCGCAAATTTGAACACTGGTGCCGCTGAAGTTCACCGTGTAGAGCAGAGGTGGCCAACCCGCGGCACGCATGCCACAGTGTGGCACAGAGGAGTTGTAAAAGTGGCACGCAAAGACTTGCTGAAAAATTAAAAATTTGAAACAAAAAATTTTTTTTTTTTTACAATTTTATTTAAACACAATCATCAGACACAAAAAAAAAGCCTAAAAATTTGAATCAACATATGTTTGTGAATAAATATTTCCTTTTATATATATGAACATATAAAATCAAAATATCACTCAGAACTAGCCGATACGTACCTAAAACAACCTATTTTATTAGATACTTCAAGCTAACCCTAATATAGATGACATGGTAAAAAAACTTCAAATTCGAAAGTCACTGTAAGTATTGACTATTTTAATAATTTTGAAAAATTAAATCTTTCAAATTTTTCCTTTTTATTTTATACCCAACTTAACCGAAAAAAGTTTAAAGTAAAAGTTTATTGTCAATAAAATCTAAGTTTACACTTTTATTTTACTTATTAAATTAAAATCCCTATTACTCAGACGCATTAAAAAATGGGCAATTAGCGCAAAATCCCATAATGAGCTTATAAGTAGCATTTTTTCATATTTTCATTTTTTTTTTTGGTGGGAAATTTGGAAATGGCATGCACTACTTTTTAAAAAAATCAAAGTGGCTCTCTTCCCAAACAGGTTGGCCACCCCTGGGGTATAGTGTCTGATGCACGTTAAATATGAAGAGGCTCAAAATACATACTTGGTGTATTGTGGTAGTTAGGAGAAGTATTTCCAATTCGGGTGTCATCCTCGTCATTTGACCGTGGTTCAAAACTACGAAGTCTGTCTTCAATAGCCCTCGTTTTGGCTGTACGCCGCGACTTTAACTAACTCTCACTCAGTAGGTTTTGAAGTATTTTCAAATTCTAAGCTGAAATGGAATATATTCGGGTAAAGGTAATGAATGGTTAAATAAATAGTGATTACAAGAAAAACTAATGTGGCACGGAAAAATTGATTAAAAGTTTTTCGTTAGAATAAAAAGTAGCTATTTAAAGCATGTAAAAAAAAATTTTTAAGTACTTCGACACGGTTCTTTTTCGAGGTTCTCATTTGCTGAAATACATCAGTGTCTCGATAGAGCGAGAGTGAATGCTGTAATTACTTTCTTGACATCCAATGTTAAACCAAGACCCAAACGTTACATAAATATTAAGATAAAAATTTCTCTGGCTGCTAGAAAGTTCGTGTTAATGTATATGTTAGGGCCAATTCGAGTTTTGGTTAAGAGGTTTGGTCAAAGTCGAAGTACTTGCAATTAATACTGTATATTCTATTTTGGCTGGCCATTTCGCGAAGTGGCTGGGATTCTTTGGCCAAAGTCCGACTGACGTGTTTGGACCCAGAGGGATTCAAACACAGACCATTTTTTATCTGTAGCCTAATGCGCTGTCATCTAGGCTAACTAGCACAAGAACGGTGTATCCCAAGAATTGTTTAAGGGGGGGGGGAGGATCGTCAGTCTTTTTCTGCCCCACAGACCTAATGCTAAATTTTACAGATTACATTCTCTTCTCCGAAATATTGATTCATAAAATACGAACTTTTTTTACAAGGGAAAAAACAATATTAAGATTGAATTAAAATAAATGACATTTTTATGTATAAAATATAAATAAGGACATGTGTGTGGTAGGTGAGATTCAACAGAGGGCGCCAACAAAGAAATGTCTTTAAATAATAACAACAAAACTATTTTTCTTTCATGTTTGTTTTAATTAGCCCTTAGCCATTTGCCTTTGCAAGAAAAAAAACAACATTTTTTTAAGCGTTTTTTCAGGAGACAGGGGGATCTGTGGGATCTTTAACATTAGGTTTATGGAGCAGAAAAAGATTAAGTATCACCCTTAAATGCAACTGACAAATTGAGTACCCAACTTGCCTCTGTATTCAAACACGATACGCAACGCATTTGCTCAAGACATAATTCGTCGTATTGAAGGGCTTAAATCTAATTTTTCCGCTATCGCGTTGTAACAGCATATACGTTCACTGAATTATTTCTATTAGGGCTTTAATGTGAGAACAGAATTGCACGAGATCATATTTGTGTATATTACAAGCTTATTTTTAACTCGGATGTGTCGCTTATATTTGAACTAGTTTCTGAAGCAATTTTACATAAAAAGTAAACAGAAGTACTAATTTTTTTATAATATTTCATTTTGAACAATGTGTAAAACAATCTGCTTTTGATTTCTTCCTACTTTGTCCGATCGTCCCAAGCTACTTCTCGAATTGGCCGGCCAAAGCCCGAAATCAAGAAAAGATCGGACATTGGCCGGTAAGTTTACAGCAACGTTGGCCAAAACGCGAATTGTGGCCGTATCGTATATAATTCTTATGAAATATTTATCGCATTTTTCGGCATTTTCTTCAAAGTTAGAAACATTTTACAGGCCCCCTCTCCTTAACATGAAATTTTTATCTGTTAAATGTTATAGTATAAATTTTTGTTATGAAAAGCACGAGATCAAAAGGAAATGAATTGTATTAAAGTAATTGCTTCTGTTTTTTTTTTGTAATGAAATCAGATAACATTTTTTTTTGTTGTAATGTTTCAAATTTGGGGTCTATTTTTTTTCAGGCTAAGATAGCCATAAGGGATCGCTTAACCGATGGGATTTATACAGCTACAGTTGTTGTGCTTTCATCAATTATTATGAATAACTTTTTTTTCTCTTGATGGTTTTTGAGAAGCGACATCTGCGCGAACTTTGCTAATTTTTCATTAAGAATCATCCACAATCTTTTATTTTCAAAATGAAGAGAAAATATAATGTAATGACAATGATACAATAGCTTTCTAGAAAAAGTTTTCAACTGTTTAGTTTTTTTTATTGAAGACAGATAAAGAAATATTCCATTTTCTAAGTATCACACAGGGCTTACTGAAGTAAGTAAAACAAATAGAATAAGATAAAGTAAAAGTAAATAACAAAATTTACGAAATAATGAAATAACAAAAACAAATAAGTTGCTGAGACCAATACATTACGCGCGCGCGTGAAACAAAACCAATACAATGAAGTTACAAAAATAGAAAAATTTACAAATCAGATAAATGAAGATACAAAATAAAGTGAAGAACTTTGCGGAAACAGTTTAAAAAGCCAGTGGTGATTTTAAGGGCATGCAGCTCTGGGCTCCTAGGTATTTTCTTAAATTTAAACAAAAAGATACACTATTACTCATTGCTTCCACCAATAGCGTACAATCAAAGCTCTTGGAAGGGTACAGGTTAACCTTATTGAGGCTACACCTGAAATACTTACCAGGACCAGTAAGAATTAGTGATTTGTATAGTTTGTAAATATAGATAGTCTTTGTGAATGGTTGAAAGATTTCTTTTCGAAAACAGTGTCTCGATTTCGTGTTTGGGTGTCTTCAAGGAATCAACGTTTTTCAGCCAAATGAGCTATATCAATCTCTCGCGCTTGTTGCGGATTGGGTTAACGAAATCATCCTTTGTTTCCAAATTTCGCAATGGTATACGAACAAGGAAAAACATTGGATATTGAAGCCTAGAATAGATTCTTTTGATTTCCTAATATTATTGCAAAAGGAAATATTTTGTAGAGTTTATAAGAAAGAGAACTTCAACAAATAAAATATTTACAAGAGCCTTTATGCTACATGCTACATTTTGCAGTATAGTTGATACTTAAAAGTTCGACAATTAAGAACAGTACATTCATCGCTAATTCTGAATTGGTAACATTCAATTTTACCTAGAAAATGCTTCTCTCCGTGCGTGTTAAATTTCCTTTTCTCTTCTCACCCATGCCCAGAGGGGCTTATTTATGTAGCTATAAGTTCGGAACTTACGACCCTGAGTATTCTATTTTTGACCATCCCCTTTGTCAACACCCAACCTTTTTCTCCCTCTTTCACATAACGTCTGATAACCGTTCTGTCACAAGTGAGTATTTGAGGGAACTTCGCCGATTATGGCCACAAATAACCTGTTCCTCTCGCTATACTAGATTAGTCAGTGCTTCCTGTGTAACAAAAATTAGGGAGTATTTGAACAAAACTTTTAAATTTATTGAGGGTATTCTATTGATATTATATATAAGAAATTTTTATACTAAAACACAATTATAATACTAGGTCATTGTTTTACCGGCTAAAATTCCTTTTTGTTGTAAGTCGTAAAGCTTAAGTCTTTTATTAAATTATTGGCAAGAATGCTTTATATCTTAAAGGAACATTAATAGATAACTGTTCTGCATATATAGTCAATTAGATTTATTTTGATAAGTTTTAATATGACCATTATCAGAACTACGTCAAGGGACGTCTTGAAACTCTTCGACGTCCTGGGCCTCTTTGCAAAAGTAGGTCCTTCTTAGAGTCTTTAAAGGCAACGCCTATACATTATCAAATACTCGTTCAAACCGTAATTTGAAACAAACAAATAAATGTGCACGACTCGCAATCTCAAACCTGGGCACAAACCGACTCGACCAATGACTGCGACTCAATTGTTTATGGTATTGGGTCTAGACATGGACAATGATCATCCCATTATAATCTTACTACTTTTGCCAATTGACATGCAGTTTGAAATTCCCCCTGTTTTCGGAGACAATATATGGACAATATTTGACCATAAAACTATCCGGGTCATAATCTTGTGGGATGAAGTCAGGCAATTACGGTAGTTGGAAGGCCTGGCGATAAAGGTTTGAAGCCCATGAGCAGAGTCAAAAACCTGAAATAGTGAAAAGAGTCGCTTGCTTTAAATTCTCAAATAAAATATGTGCTATAATAAGTCATTGGCTAAAGGAAAAATCTGAACTTCCTTGTGCCAGAGCTTTGGTTTGCTATACAGTTTGATTTCTCTTTGTAGATGTCAATTATTTTACCATATCCATTTTGTCAAACATTTTATTCTGTATGTAATGAGACCATGTTATTCAATTTCTCTTTTCTCCCAGCCGCTTAATTGAATTTAAACGTTTTAAAACTAAAATATTCACCTGATGCACTCGATATGGGTATTGTTAAAATATTTTCAAAAGTTTCACGATAGGATTTCTTTATCGATAAATTTCTAGTGGGGATTTCATTGTATCTTTATTTTCTTTCATTTCTTGTTCAAAGATTGGCGTGGTTGGTTGTCGCTGGTCTTTACACTCTCCATCAAGCTTAGGGCCCCTGGCTTCCCGCCAGGTTCGACACCGCTTAATCCACCACTGGATAGTGAGAACAGAGCGATTTACCACACAATAATTTGAAAGCCCTCATCGGGCTCGGATGGTCATTAGCAAACGTCTTACTGCGTGGTTCTTAGATTAAACATAGCCTTTGCTTAAAACTATACGCCAATCCACGATCTTATTCCACGCATCTTAGTTTAGTTATAAAAAGGGTACCCTTGATATATTTTGATTTATTACTTCAGGGTAATGTATGTTATTTTGAATTTGTGTTTCGTGCCATGAGTTGCGAGAAAGGACGAATTCTTAACCTCCTGACCTTATATGTTAAATTCCCGCACCTATAGAAAAACTGATGATTTAACTGTCAGAAACATTAGACACTTTAACCGATGACGTGGTCACTATAGAAGAGTGGTCATGGTCGTGAGCTAGTGACCATAACCACTTTTCTATAGTGATCACGTCATCGGTTAAGGTGTCTAATGTTCCTGACAGCAACTTTGTTTCTGTCGAGTTGTGATTTCGAGTTTTAGTGCCGCTAAAGACTGCCGTACACACACTTATGCACGTTAAATATGTCCATGCTTTAATTACTTGCGTTGATGTGGGGAGAATTTCGGATAGTGGGATACCGACTCGGGTGTCGGCCTTGTCACTTGACCGTGGTTTTAGATTACGGGGCTCATAGCCTATCTCGCATGTTCTTCTAAATGTGATGTAATAAACAATGAATTCCATCTGGCTGTATTTAATGGTCTGGTAGCCACAGTAACCTGTAGTCATGGTCAGAACTCGAGGCTTGGGTCTGATTTGAGCTAATGCGCAAGACCCGCCATATAGAGCGGAAGATTCACGTTAAATATTCAAAGTTCTCCAATTTACGAGGTGTTAGTCTGAAGAGGGAGTTCTAGCTCAAGTGTCGCTCTCGTCGCTTAACCGTGGTTCAAAACTGAGGTCAATCGCAAGCCCTATCGTTGTCTTAGAGTGTGACATCAATAAAAAAAACTATCGTTTAAAACTCCTTGCTTCAGATTAGGGTAACGTAAAGAAATATATTGTCGAATAAGCGATTAACTCGATGTTCATTTAAAAAATGTCGGTTATGGACCATTTTTATATTCATGCATTGTATAAAGAGATTCTATAAATGTTAGCGATTCAGTGAATGACAATAAAAACAAAGATGCAAATACTTACCAGCGAAACCCTTTTAAATTTTTTTTTTAAATTTGTAAAGGGAGGCTCAGTAACCGAGTGGTAGCGTGTCGCGCTTCCACGCCACGGTTCCGGGGGTCTATCCTCGGACTAGGCATGGTCGACTCAGCCTTTCATCCCTTCAGTGCGTCGATAAAGGAGAGCAAGCTTGCTTGGGAACTAAACACTGGGGGTTGCGCTTCAGACTGACCACCTCACCGGGACATCTGCTAATGCACCTCAGTGACAGTGGCGTAACGGAGAATATTAGGCACACCCCTTGCAGAGTCGGGTTTTGAGCCCCAAGCCCAAATACGTACTAGGTGTCAGTCAGGCTTTGGGCCCCCTAGAATCTCTGAGCCCCCTGCAATGCGGGGGTGTACGTTACGCCACTGCTCAGCGCCCAATGGCCACGTATGAGATTGTCACAGTAGGCCTTGGCCCTCATGGGCCATTGCACCACTGAGTTTAGTTTTTGCAAAACCTTTTACATGTAAAAGGCCTCTTGCAAATTTTATTTTAACCAGTCATTTGAGGGGCGTAATGGAGAATATTAGTCTCCCTCCTGCAAAGTTGGGTTTTGGGCTCAAAGCTGGATGCTAAAAAGGGTATGTACTTGGGCTTAGAAGAGTAAGCTTTGAGCCCCCTAGAATTCTGCCCCTCCCTCCGCGATTTGGGGGTGTACGCTACGCCACTGAATCATTTCACTATGTGGTCCTATGAGGATTTTAAGAAATACGCCCATTAACTTGATAAAAAAAATGGATTCTCAATACATATATACTAATAAAACAGAAAAAGAAACGTTTCCATTTGATTTAATTCTGCTGAACATTCATTTCGGCTCTATGATTTTATTCCTTTAACTTACTAAGAAACAAAAGATTTTCAAGACTGAATATTTTTCTAAATTTTGAGAATCAATCACCCGTTATGAAATCCCTTACGCTAGTACAGGGGTCGCCAAAGTGGTCTATATAGACCCCTAGGGGTCTATTTAACAACAGTATGGGGTCTATCTGACCCAAGGGGTCGAATGGGGGTCTATTGGGACTCGAAGGAAAAAACAGTTCTTAATACGCAAATCACACATATCTAACTGCGTACGTAAAAATTTAAAATATTTTATAATTGACTTAATATTATATTCTTTATAGAAAATAAAATAATAAATCAGAAAACAATTAAAAACTTATTAAAAATTTGACAATACATAAATTTTGGACTAATATAAATATAAAGCAAAAATATGTGAAACTTTACGAAATGGCTCAGCCATTTATGCTGGCGTTTCCAAGTTCGAATATGGTTGAAGCCGGTTTCAGTCACGTTAATTCAATTTTAACTAAAAACAGAAATAAATTAAATGTAGAGCTTGGAGGGGATTTACGGTTAAAATTGACTAATTTCGAACCCAATATAGCGAACCTTGCCAAGAAACACCAGGCACACTCATCTCATTAAGAAGTAAAAATCTGTAGCTACTTTACTTACTGTTTCTGATTTATTAAAAATTTAGACTAATATATAGTTTTATTTTAATTACCTGAAAATTACAATTGTGGGGGTCTATGGAGATTTCGAAAAATTATATAGGGGGCGATGATCAAAAAAGTTTGGCGACCCCTGCGCTAGTACATACATTGCGCTTAACACAAGTTTTTAATTATCCATTTTCATATATATCTTTAGAAGAAATCCGTCGTGAGTGACTTCAGTTTAAATTTCATTCCAGATCCCCTCCCCCCATGTCCAGAACTCTAATTTAAGAAAGACGTCAGAATGTTTCTTTAAACTATAATTTGTTTGCTGGGGGAAAAAAGCGTGAAATCAAGGTCAAGGGTGCAGTAAAGGAATACGACCAATTCGCAGAATGCCGTTGTCTTCTACCGGAAACGCATCTTTGTGGGACTATTACGTAATGGCAACCTTAGAATTCACCAGAAGAAATGATACACAATGTGTAATTCTTGGCTCAACAGAGCTAGACATCGCAATAAAAACCTATCAAAAATACTTTATATTAAGTTGAATAGGCTTGTTAAGGGAACCATGACATCATACGCATTCAAAAAATAGTGTTTTCAGTTTTAGCATTAAAGAAATAGTGCATATTTTTCTGAATCTAAAAATGCAAATTCCCGTTGATAATTACTTTTTTCATATTTTAAGGTTATTTTGACAAAAATGTAAACAAATTTTACAAATGTTTAGTTTTTTTACTTTTTCTCCAAAGTATAATTTTTTGCTTTTACGTACAATTTTTTTTAAAAAAAATGTTGCATTATATGGTTTTAAATTTTTTATACTTCTATACAGGATACTGCGAATATTCTTCCGATCTGATCTTGGATGCTTGGATTTATTAGTCTTCTTTTGAATTATTTACTGCTATATATATATTATATATATAGTAACATAAAATGAAAAATACATGGCATAATAAAATTGATAATACAAATAATATCACTAACAAAGCTAGAAGATTCAAACCAGATTTAAAGAAACACACTTTAAAAATAATGGAAGAGTCTATTATAGAAGAATTAACTAAGCGTATGTATAACATGGAACAGAATTAGAACTTTAAAATGTAAGAAGCCAAAAGAGTCAATAGACTAAAATGAAGACCTGTTATGATTTCTAGAGCTGTTGCTGATTGGACCAGCAAAATTAGGGTTAAATATATTTTATGGATCCTACCTTCCCCCGTTCAGCAGAAATTTATACATAACAGAAAAACATACCAATATTGAAAAGTTAGGCCTAAAACCAACCACGTGTAATTTGCAACCAAAGAAAATAAAATAAAAATAATAGAAATATGAAAGGAAATGAATCCTAACAAAATAAAAATAAAAATAATTTTGAAAAGGAATAATGAAATATATAATATATAAATGTATAAATAAATAAATGTGTGTGTGTGTGCACAAAAAATGTTTTACATATTTAAGAGATACTTTTTTAAAAAAAAAATGGCAGTTATAGAGACTGCCGATAGAAGTGAAAACTTAGAACTTTTAGTAATAAAATTTGAAATTTCATAATGTTTGAATTAAAATTATCAACATCAATCTGGTTCTCACATCTATTGACACTCCGAGCAGCAACTAAATGAATGTTTATATGGTTTTTTATTATTCAAATATATTACGGGGGCTGTACAAGATCATGACAAAATATAAATACAATTCAATTGAAATTACAATTATTATACACTCGTATCATTTATGGATAAAATTTGTATTTACTTAAATTTCAATATACTTGATTTTTAACATTATTTTAATTGTTTGCATCATTGTTATCATTAATTTCAACAATACTCAGACTTTTTGTACTTTCAATTATTTCATTTTGTATCGCGTAAAAACCGCATCGATCGTCGTTTTATATTTTGTAGTACTGAGTTTTCGATCATTGGACATATTTAAATTAAGTGTTTCATTTAGAAATTCAATTAGTGGTAGATTTCTATCATCTACAAAGTTAATATTGAAGTCTCCACTTAAAATCAACGGTACATTATCAAATTTTCCGCCAAATCTCTTTTAGAGTATTTCAGAACCTTCTTTTGAAAAATCATCAAATTTTCAAATAAAAATTGTTGTATCTGTCTCCTAGATTTTCCAGGCGAAATATAAACGATAACCATTAATATGTATTGTCCATTCTCGGAATTGCAACGAGCAATACACAGTATATACACATTGAACTTTTCCCTAAATCCATTCAATTTCACTTATAAGATATACACAGAATTATACGTCAGCTGTATAGCTACAGATATACTGCCAAAAGCATGTCGGTGACGCGAACACACGAGATTTCACCCATCCAAAAAGTGTGTAAGACGAGCAGCACACTGCGCGTGCGCCAGTCAGAGCATGTCGGTGACGCGAACCCATAAGATTTTCCCCTACCAAAAAGTGCCCAACGCCGCTAAAGAAGTTTTCACTTCAAAAATGGCACCAACTAAAATTAAACAGAATTTTTTTTTTTAAGCTAAATCATTTTTGTATTACTACAGAATGATTAAAATATCTTAATGAAAAAAATCTAAGCTCTATTGGAACTTTTTAAAGATATATGTCCCATAAACAGTCTTCATTTTGGCATTTTAGTCTTTCGAGCATGTCCTGGTACTCTTATAGGAATATGGTACGGTTTATAAAGAATGCTTTTAATATTTTTAAAAAGTTCTTTAGTTGCCCCCACTGTGTTAAACAGTTTTTGTACTCAGAATACTACAAAAGCTAGTCATTCAAACTCTTTGGATGGGGGAAAAAATTCAACTTTTCATAAATTGATCTTAAATATCACTCCGTCTACAATAGCTGACGTACATGAAATTAGTACGTCAAGCTATGTATAACAAAGTATGTGTTTTCTGCTAAGATAATTGTAAGCATTCATAAGAAATATTTTATGCATGTTGAAAATTCCTTAAAAAATATATTAATTCTAAATTCAACTAATTTTAAAAATAATTAATGCTTCGATTCAAAAATGTGTACCAACTTTTGTTGCATGTAATAGAACAATTGTTTGAACAAATATCAAAGCATTTGGCACAAAAGGGGAAAAAACCTTAGCATTTGAAATAAAGTAACTAGTCTATTTTGACATATCAGTTTTTAAAGTTTCAATTTGTCATTGGATGTGAACAAAAACGTCTTTCAAAGTTAAAACTCTGGGCTTTTTTAACTTGGAGGTTTCGAATTTTGAGGTAAAAGAAAATATATATAATTTAGGTTGAGAAAATTGGATTTGATTATTTTTGATCGATTTTTCAATTCCTACTATTAGTTCATACTCTCCCTATATATATTTATTTATATATCTTGTTCAAATTTTCAATCGTTAATGAAATACTTTTTATTCATCCACTCAAGTTCAGATATATTTTTTTAAAACTTGTAGTGGATGACACAATGTTAATACGGTTTTTTCAAATATCAACTCATTAATTAAATTTGATTATAGCTTAAGAGATAGTCAATATTATTCCTCTAGAGGGAAGCACGGTTGGATAAAACAGCTTTTGTTAAATTTGTGATGAAGATCTAACTTAACTTGAATAATCATATGCCAATTAGACGTCAGCATTCCTTTTAAACCTGGTTTTAATATAAATTCTTACCTATTATATATTCAACTTTTATTAAAAACTGCAGTTACAAATTGCGATTCTATCATATGAATAATATATTTAAATTATTATTAAATAAAAAGTAACTAAAACAAAGTTTTTTTGTTACCCTAAGTAGAAATAGACTTAATTTTTTTATTACTTGTTGTCAATTAAATCATACTGTGTCCCTTTAACTTTTTAAAACTTTTTGGAACTGCTGGTAGAACGAGCTCTCGCTTGAATCGCTTGGTGCACCATTTTTGCCGCAGCTGACGGAAAAAATAAGCAAAAAATTAAGGTATTGTATGTGTTAACCGATTAGTTTATCAAAGGTAAATTTATAATATTTTGGATTATGTGGAATGGAATGTGTGGATTTAATTGTAAATAGTTTTGGAGTGAATAATTTACATGTGGTTAATATATTGGAGAATGTTTTTAAAAATCGTCTTGAGAGAAGAGAAGAGAAGAGATCTGATTTGTGCATCAGTTCCACTTAACGAAACCTTCAATATTGTAATACAGTGTATACTACCATATATTTCGAACGTGCATAGCTATTTAAGTGATTTTTTTATTATAATTTTAATAGAAAAGCTTTTTGTGTATGTACGAGATATGTATGTATTAAAATTATATTCCATTTATTAATAGTTTATCGCATTTTAGGGGGAATGGGAATAAGTTCATTTCATTTAAAAGATGGTAAAGTCGGGTCCCTAATGCCTATAACATTAAATTTATTTTTCAAAATCAAATTATCACAAGTCTTCAGTATTAGTTTTCTGCTATCACAATCCAAGAAACCTCAACCACGCGCGAACATCTGTTGATTATTTAATCACAAGTATAAAATATTCGTTTCATATTAATAAAACAAAAATATGTGCGAAATTAATAACAGCATATTAATAAACATTAAATTAACATACTAAGCAACATATTTTATAATACATACGTCGGTTACTAATACCACATACTGTGTACTAAAAAAAGCGCAGAATACTACTTATATACTAGTAAAATGCATACACGATTCTAAAATAACATTTAGCATTCCTAATCAATGCCCCATAAGTTGTAATAGGCATGCTCAAGGACGTCTTAAGGCATGAGACAACTGGGTCCAGGGCTTCGTCTCGTTCTCGACTCAGCCTTAATAAGATCATGATTCGAATAATTTCAACGGTCAAATATTGTTTCCGGTTGTATTGTCTGAAATTCCCAGTTTTTCAGAAGAAATGTCAACTGGCTATATGTGATGACCGTCGTCCATATATAGGCCTACCCCCATACACCATCACTCATTCAGTCAAAAGGTGGCAGTCGGTCGAGCCGGTTTGTGCGATTGTAAGTCATGCACGTTTATTTGTTTCGGGTTATTGATTGTACTAGTATTTGACAACGTATGCTATGTACTGTTTACTTTTAAGGGTCATGGGTAGGGCCTGCATTTGTGTGGGGGCCCAGCGCCTCAAGTCCTTGGCATGAGTATATAGTACGTCCTTACGAGTCCGTTGGCATGTTATTTATGTAGTTAAAATGATTCTTTTTTCATTTTATGGAAAATTTAGAATTGAATATACTTATTTTTAATTACTTTTAATGTTACAAATATCTGATGACATTTCAATCTTGCCTTTTTTAATTTAATTATTTTAATTAAAATAGTTATGTCAACTATCGTGTGTTCTCTAACAATGACTCAAATTAACAAAACTAGTCAGAAATAGAACCTATTGAAGGTCTTGTTGGACCCTCGCCAATTATGTTGAGGAATTTAGTATCAGTGAGTTTTTAATATCGCATTTATACGAGTACATTGTGAAATTCCTGTCAAATTTTCCTAAAACCAATTTTGTTAATCCCTTGTGACTCACCAAAGGATGAGTCGTGAATGGGAATTTCTCACACATTCTAAAGTGTGGCGTATTGTTGAAAGGTTCCTCTTAAACTTAATTTTAGTCCGAACAAATTTTCCTATTTGATTAACAAGCAGGAAATGAAAAAATTCACGCAAGGCGTTTTGTCCTACTAAAGTAGAAATACATTTCAGTAACATTATTAATAAATATTTATAATGAGTTTGGAAAAATTGATCAGCTACTTTTGAGTCTTAGAAGTTTTTTCATTATGTCTTAATTCTATCTAACTTTGTAAAATACAAAAAAAAATAAATAAATAAATAAAACGCACGATATAGATTATTAATAAAAGAAATCACAGCAATCTAAAAAAAACTGCGTATTTAATCATATAATATTAAATTTGAAATTGTAAATTTTCTCGCTTCAAAATTAATTTTCAGCGTTTTTTGCTAAAACTTTGGAAATGCGATAAATACTGTATATCAAAACAGGGATGGGGGAATGGTTCCCACAAGCATGTTTTTAAAGTTCCAAGTATTCTCTTTGGATGTGTTGCGACGTTGTTTTTACTTCTGCTATGGCGCTGCTAACGTACAGCACTGTTGCATCTGTTAAAGCCGGATTACTCCTAATAAAGGGCGGCGTTAAATCGACCCTGGAGTACCGTAGATGTGAACTTGGATAGGTCACAGTAAGTGTGAAAGTCAATCGTAGAGAGTCCATTGGAGTGGCTGGAAGTCTATCGGGGGAGAGGTCGTGCGGAGTATTGAAGCTTGACAGAAAAATTTAAACTATGATCAAAACTTTTACATGAACATTTTACATGAAACTCCTTTGGCTAATGAGAGCCTCGGGAGGTTAAACTGCCTGACCAATGGGTAACAGCTATTCGTGGCAGTGGTGTGAGTGAGAAAACTTGTGATGTGTGCTACCTTTACGCGTAGCGAGAGGTAGCGCTGTGATTGGCTGTTGTGTTAATTGAATAACTTCGGTCCCGAAAGGGGTACCGTCGCCTTGTCCGGGTGAGAGACTCCAAGGACCTGTACAGTCAATGGAGCTCTCAGATTGGTCGTGTCCATCAGAATGTCTAGAGTCTCTGGCTTTCCCCTTTAGGTCTGTCCTTAAAGGTGGAATACGTCACGCTCACAAAAGTGATACGTGATGTAGAACCGCTTCTGTTTGGACGTAGCTGGAATAACTATTCTACTCTTCTCTCACGCGGTATATTTTGAAGCTGGTGGTTGGTGTGGGAACTGCGCCGATCACCTCGCTGTCGGCTGGATCAAGGGTTGACATAAGCGTAGGGGTGTCCAGTCTGGGATACCTCCCCACCGAAAACTACTTGACAGTTGAGATGTCACTAGTTCCCTAACAGGAAATGAGAAATAATTAAAGTTGCTTTCAATTTTCGTTAATTATTTCAAGTTTTTCTAGCTAGAGGGAGGGAAGAAAGTAACTGCGTGATTTATTTTTCTTACTTCTAATAAATTATATGAAACATCCATATCTACAATAAATCTCTTATAATGATGGTGGTTAACTTCCTGGGCCACAGTGCTCAGGACTAGTCGTAGATTAGTCCAAATATCCTCATAGATCCGACATGGGAAATAATGAAGAATTGCTACTCCTTAGCATGGTAGTCTCTAGGCCTTGCAAAATAAATTTATAAATGTTCAATTAAAAATAGAACACCCACGCAAATTATAAATGAGCTATTTTACCATTTTAATTATTTTTTTGTGAAATATTGAAACATAACACTAAATACAAAGATTAAAATTATAAGCATCTGGTTATTTCGTGACTATGTTTTGCGATGTCTGAGGAAATTCTATCTAGAGTGTCTCAAAGTACTCTTGTTAAGAAATGGGGGAAAGTTAGAAGAATGAGAACTCCTATGTCCTATTCTGTATATTTAAAAGAGGTTCAGAGTTGTGTGAAGTCAGTCACCAAAATTTTCCCTGTATAACTTCTGTTCAGATCCAAAATCTGATCTAATAAAATTTTCTTCTGAATGTGGGAAGTTTTTGGTAGCTAATTTTTTTTTCTGAGATAAAAAAAAGTCAACACAAAATTTGCATAAAATAAAAATGTAAACATTCGAATTGTATACTGATGTTTTATGGGTTTTTACTTTCTGAATCTTTTCAGTATCTTGTTTAAAATGCCACGTGTGCAGTTCGGGCAATCCGGGACAAGAAGACTGCATGAATGTCAATCCATCGGACACAAAGTATTTACAGGAATGCAATGGACCCACAAATGCCTCGTGTAGAATCCAAGAGCAGTGGATTGAATTTGAAGTGCTCAGACGTAAGTAGAACACTAGATTCACTTAGTAAAATTACCTTTCGCAACGGAGTTAATTGCTATTTCATGTGCTTGAATTATTTTGGAGTTACTTTCCGGAAGATTCTCTTGCATAATTACGTATAGTTATTTTTAAATATTTATTTGCTGAAGGATAAAGCATCTGTAACTGTTAAAACCTTACATTCTACCGTGGACAGTTTTACAATGAACAATAAGGCTCATAACAAAATCAAGTGTAATAAGTAAATAACTACAACTACAACAATAAAGATTGGGAATGAATAAAGGGGGAAAAGAAACGTATTTTTTTATGAATAGTACTTTATTTTTTCATTATTTTTGCCTTTTCTCTTTGTATTGAGTCAGCCATGAGCTTTGTATACCTGAAAATGGTGACATTCAAACTGCCGTAACTATTAAGGTGTTGAAAATATTGTAATAAATTTAATCCCAATGGACATTTAATTAGGCCAGCATTTAATTTTTTAAAAAAAATTTGCATGTTGAATTATGTGGGTTATAAAATTTTTTTAAAAATATATTTCATTTCTTCTTCCTGTATAAATATCCCAGGTTCTGAATAGTCTACTATCAATTCCCCTGCAAATATTAATTCAAAAGTTAAAGTTAACAAATTTTTGCTAGAACTGCTCTAAAAAGATACTGCTTTAGAAAATCAATTAGCGGTGAATACAACAGAACGACCTTCTTTTGGAAGTTTCATGAATGGAAGTTCTAACCATTGTCAGTTCACCGTGGTTGAAAATTACGAGATCCAACGTCAAGAGCCTTAATTTTGCTTTTAAATGTGACTTTAATGTGTAGTAAATTAATCATTAGACCTACTTTCAGACCATAATCCCAAAAAAGAATGTTAAGGTACTTTTTTTAAAATTAATAATTCAATATGATGTCGCATCAATCCTGCGTATTCCAAAAATTTAATTTTGGGGGCTTTGGCAATGTTTAAGTCACTTGCTCCAGTTCTAATTCCAAAGAAGATTTGCCATACAAAATTATGGGTTTTCAAAATGCAAAATAAATTTTCCTGGAATGTCACTCGTAGGGTGGAAACTATAGCAGTGAGGTAGCAGTTCGAATGGGGGTTTTTTTTTTGTTACTTGTGTAGCGATTCCTTCTCTCGTAAGTCACAATCTACGAAGGACAGGAATAAAAGCGCTTAACAAATGGTCCGAATAGGGATTCCTTTTTATCCCTGTCGTCTAAAGGTCTTATCATACGTATTTGGAGCAATTTTTCAAGCAACCCTTTGATGTGATTTTTGCCCAGTTGCCATGGCAACGGCTTCGAACAAAATTTTCCCTGTGAGCTGAAAGAATTGCTCGAAATTCTAGCCAATGGGGCTCTTTGGCTCCCTACTTCATAAACAAGATGGAGGTAAAGATGACAGCCTCGGCTTCCTCAAATGCATCAGAAATTGTGGGTAATATTTTAATGGCAAAAAATAATTTACTGACATATAATCTTTTAAACAGAATGGTGCTCCATTTCTGTTCACGACTGTCAACAAAAGCGCGAGTGGAATAAAAGAAATAATATTGGATGTTCGTGTTTCGAAGGAGAAAAATCGGCGGTTTATTTTACAATATGAATATAGGGTGCGAATGACTCGGAGCGTATCGCTATGTTTGCGGCAATCCTTCAGCTGCTTGTTGTTCCAGAGAGTTTAGAGTTGCCCCGAGACATGCGTTTGTGTTAAGGCCTTAAAGCGTACACGGAGGAATCTCCAAACCCAAAGGTGACCAGTTTAAACAACTCTGCCTCCAAGCATTTCAAGGTCACCATAGGTTTCCCTCCCTTTTTCAAACAACTACCAGCTTCCGCTAAAGCTGTGACTCAGGGATTGAATACTAGATGGTAGCACAATCTAACCCTGCTAGTTGATTATTTATTTCCATGGAGAGTTCACGACATTCCCAATAAACCACGACTAACGATTCAAGTGGCATCAGCGCGAGCACCAACCTGACGCGTCATCTCAACAAGAGTCTGCTTACAACGTCAAGGGAAAAACGTTCTAGTTATTGGGAATGCAGTAAGAACTCAAAAGCAACCTTCTCTATTTATTGCTCAGAAAGACCATCGATATTTAGAAAAGCAACTTTCATCTTTCGGAAGGAAGATGGAAGAATTTGATGTTCCTTGGGCGGCTCGGTAACATTTGATCCTCAGACCGGTACCAGTCCACGACCTAGGGGTTGAGAACCATTGGTTTAACGAGCGAATGCCCTAATTGGGGAGTGTTAAATCAGTGGTTCAAATAAATACTCATGTCAAGGTTAACAGCTAAAAACTTTGAGCTTGGTGATGGTTTTAAAATAGCGATGTCGTCATGAAAACTTGCGTATATATAGCTCTAAAATAACTCAAATCAATCCAAATTAATAGATTTCCTTACTCTTTCAGAAAAAAGTGAAAAGAGAACCATCCGACAGTGTGCTTCTAATGCTTACGATCCCTCCAGGCCTTGCTACTACCGAGCTGGTTTCGGTGGAAAAACAAACGTCTGCAACTGCTTGGGCGACGGCTGCAACTCGGCATCTCAAACCGCCGCTGCTCTCTTTGTTACCATTGGAGCCTTCTTGTTTTACAAATTCCTCGTCTGAAACTGTTGAGATTGCGGCTCTTTTATCGATAGGATCACAACGCACATTACATTGAAATGTGTGAACTCTAATGCGGCGTATGCGGATGATTTGAATGCTTCTGAGAAATTTGCAACGAAAATGTCGGGTTTTGTTTGAAAGATTTTGTATGTACGTCTCTGTTAATCGATTTGTTAGAAGCTTTTAAATTATTTGTGTACGCCGATGTGTATAACCATACATATTGTCGTTGTCATTAAATTAAGACTATTTAATATTTGTTATAATTGGAATAGAGGAATGCAGTCTTGTTGTGCTCTTTATTGGATTTTCTGCAAATTAAATTGATTCCCCTGGATTTTTATTTTGTGTTTCTAAGGAAGTTAAGCTATCCTTCTGGCTAGATTTTCTTTTAAACTATTGCAGAAAATGAAATCCGAAAATGAATCTCAATTTATATTTTAATAATTTTATCAAGGTTTATATTAAAATTAAAAGCATTTATACTCTAGTTAAACTTGTATTCAACAACAATGTAGTTTACTGAAAAATCTGAGCAAATGAAAAACTACAATAAAATTGTGCATAAATGACAAATTCTTTAATTTTTTCTTATTAATAAATTGACTTAAATTATATGCGAACTAACAATGCATTTGTATTGTTTTCGGTGTTTGTATAAACTGGGAAAAATTTTCATTACAAAATTTGAAATTTGCTCTCACAATAACTTTGATTGTATAAAGTTGATTTTTAAACTTTGGTTTTCTTTAAATAAATGATTTTGTTGTAGCTTATTTGATGTTATTTATGCTTTGTTTGCTATTAGTATCAATTGTAATGAATTTGAATATAAGTGTTTAAAAAAAATTAAACCTATTTAATTCAATGGGCTATATTCATGATAAATATAATAACATGTTTTTAGTTGAATTCTCAAATCTGGTATTAAACTTGTTGATGATTTGTAAAATCCAGATATAATTTTAAATTTGATAAGCGAGTAAAGAGGTCCAAGTATTGAGATTCTTAAAAATATTTTTCAAAAAAAAAATTACATTATACCTTTTTACTTTTGAATCATGTATATTTCCTTTACCTAAGAATGTTATTATTAACAATTATTAATTTTTTTAAAGCAAAGTTTCTGTAAAAATTAAAAGTTGGCAACAGTGAGGCGCATTAACTGATTGGCTGGAAACTCATGATTGCATTTATCATGTGATGCATTTATCACATGAATTTAGCTCATCTCTGTATAAGATTTGTTTTTGTTGTATACAATACTCATATTTAAAACATGGATAAGTGGTACTTCATACAGCTGTTACTGTAAATTTCTGCACCAAAGTTTCCAAGATAGGAAGTGGGTTTTTTATTGTTTGTATCATAAATGAAAATGAGACGGTATCATTTATGTAATGATAACACTTTTCTACATTGTTTGTGCTATTCTACGGCATTTGTGTAAGAAAATGAATTTATTTGCTGTAAAATTTGTATGTAATAACTTTTGTAATTTTTTTTATATTGAACGATTCAGTTTTTCAACTGAACAAATCGGCTAATAACCAAAGAATCCTGTATTGTCTGTTGTAATTGTGCCAAGTTTGAAAATTTAACTTATGCAGGCTTTGTACATAAAATGTTCAGTTTTAAATAGATTTTTTTTTTTTTCATATTTATAGGAATTTTTTTGAAAAACTTAAAATGTGTATTTCTTTTTTTATATGATTGCATTTTTCTTCATTCTTTCTGTTTTCAAATAAATGTTAATATACATTTATGTGGTTTTAATTTCACATCAATTTCCTACATTTAATATAGTCTTAAAACTCGTACGGGACTTATTTGCTTTTTTTTATTTAGAATTCGATTTTTATATAATATCAAAGATTTTTTTTCTCATCATTCATGCTAGTTTTAACGGTACTTGCGTATTATCGCAACCTGTTGGCGACATTATATGAAACGAAGCACATGATTGACAATTCAGAGCATGCGAAGTTGGGATTGCCAACTTGGCGAGTTATCTTGAACGTTGGCGATTGTTGCGATAACACGTAAGTACCGTTCTACCATATTTTTAAAACTTATTTTAATATTGTAAGTAAATGTTTGGCGCAGCATGACCATATTTTGTTCTTGCACACGCGCGCACACCCCCCCCCCTAACCCAAAACTTGTACCCAGAACGTCTAGACTATTTCTATCTATTTTTTAATATATCGACTAAACTCCATCACTCGGCTCTTTATTAGGCTTTATACCTGAAAATAACACGTAAAAATAATAGTAATGCAATGTAGGGGTGTAACATGGTTAGTTAACAAATTAGTTGCAAAAAACTTGACACGGATTGCATGTGTACGACTTTATACAGTACAATGGAATGTTCCATAACAGTCCTGAAAACTTAAAGAATGCCCTAGAAACTCGTAAGAAATTACCAAATTAAAAAAAAAATGAGGGGGATATAAAATTAAATTCTTGCAAATCTTCGATGTTCCTGCGAAGCCCATCCATGAACTCTCATCTACAAGGCAAGCGCTGAGTTTTGGCGGTTTAGATATTTGCGATGATAGCGGGAATATATATTGTATGTTTTATTTAATTACAAGCTGTTACCCGCCAGCTTTGCTGGGTATTTCGTCACATTGTAAGACTACATTGTTTTTTAGGAGATTGTTATCAAAGTCCTATCTCGTTAACCTTTTGATTCTATTGAAAATATTTTTATAGCTTTCGCTTCTTGTGATTTAAAAAGAACGGAACTAGAATGCAAGTACTGGAGTCCCTCGTATAACACTGTAGTTGTTAGACCCTGCTTCGATAATTCTAGGCATAAAACTTGAATTTCGTATCTCACAGTTTTGATATAACAATATTTTAAAAACTTGAAGCTTTGCAGAAAATAATAGCTTTGACTAAAAAAAAAATATATATATTTTTGAAATTTTTGTTGAAAAAGATTATTTAGTACTATGTAGCGGAAAATTTAAGACATTTGCAAAGTTCTTTACCTCCTTATAGAGAAATTTTGAAATAATTGCAAGATCGACATTGTTAATGCAATTATGTCAGTTTACTAGTTATTTTTCCATCATTACAAAGGTTAAGAGTTTCAATGAACTTGGAGGGGAAAAAACAAATTACTTGTTATTTTTCTGGTGAGTGATGAAAATTTTGTGCTCCTAGTAAATCTAGCTATTAATTTTATAATTATCATGAATGAATGACCCGATGACAAAATGTAATAATTCCCAGATAAATAAACGGAAAATGATAATTAAAATGTCATTGTAAATATAAAATATGAAGTTTTTTCGTACATAACGTTTCTTGACTGAAAATAAATAAGAGTTGATTGAAAAAAAAGGATCGTTTTGCATAACTTCATCCGTGTAAAGGCAGTAATTTAGACGTTGCAACTCGTCACTATGGTTCAATGCTTGCACGGTTTTCAATCTATACGGTTTAAAATATACATTTTTTTCTCAAAACAGTCCATATGGTAGACTGAGGTAACGTAAGTTAACGACTAGCACAAACCGTCGATTTCTTTGGACTGCGTGCAAGTTCCCCTCTTGCACTCTTTCAACATTCTCTGGCGAACAATCTGATAGACTTTCGCCTTAACACAGGCATCCAGTTTCCTGGAAAAGTTTATACCATCTTCTTATACTCTTGGATGTCGATTTCTCTGAAATTCAAGCAGAACCGTGATTATTGACAAATTTTTGCAAACAAGAGCATACAAAACTCCTTCGCCAGCTGGCACTCCCCATTTCCACTTCTGTTCACAATTTCAAAAACATATTGATTAAAACATTGCTGCCACTTATTAGACAAAAACAATGTTACTAACTCAAACTTTCATTTTTTTTGTATTGAGAGCTTTTATAAAATCCGTGCACCACACAATGTATCACACGGGGGCTTGCAACACAAAGAAAGAAGGAAGGATTGCAACACAAATATCCATGCCTTCTCCGGGATTCGAACGTCACTAACCACTATACCGTATGGGCAATTACAATGATATTTTAATGATCATTTTCTGTTTATCCATCTGGGAGTTATTAAATTTTGTAATCGGGTCATTCATTCCTGATAACCATGTACTGTAATCCTTCGTATAACGCGCACTTTTAACACAAAAAATAAGATCAAAATTTACGGGTGTGCTTTATACGCAGGGTATAAAAATAATACTTTTAGAAGTAAAAAAAAAGTGCATAAAGAAATTAAACTTCTACACGTATCGAAATACTGCTTGTTTAAAGAAAATCAAACATTTAATGAACCAAGAGTTGTGGTTCTAGAAGTATACAATTTTTTTCAAAAGCTTGCGATAATACCTCGAATAAATGACTGTAAAACATAAAAGCATTGCATACGTATATTTCAGGTTTCTTAGGAAAAAGGGGGTGTCCTTTATATGGCAAATATACTTAAAAATACAGCTTGAAATCTTTAGTGCGCATTATACGCCGGATTTTACAGTAATTATTTTAACATGTTTTTTAATGAAATTTTAATTTTTGCTTTTACTATTTTTGTTTTTAATTAAGATTTTGAAGTTAACTTTTTTCATTTTTGTTTTATTGGTACGAAATTTCGGCTATCTAAAAAATTTTACTCTTTAATACTTAATTTCGATATAGCACGGTTTACGTTGTTTTGATTAATATTATTTCAAAGTTTCGTACAACACGGTCCATATTGCCCTGATTTATATTATGTACATGCATAATTAATTTTATACATAAAAAAAAAATTCAAATAAAATTTTTGTATAACAGGTTTTTAATATAGCACGTTACGAATTAACCGTATTATACGAGGGACACCCGTATATTTATCTTCTACACCCCCGTATCCCCCTCTCAAAGTTGATTTCCTCAAAACTAATTTTTAGTAGATTTCTGTTCAAAGAAAACACGTTAACCGAATTTTAAGTCTGTTGAGGTGTAATAGTTAGAGTTCCGTGACGAATGAGAGAGTCACTTTTCTTCCATGTACAAACAAGATTTTCACTTTGTTGCACATGCAATGTGTTTCTTAACAATCGAAAGATATTTTAAATTGAACTAAATGTTAATTAGAAAGGGAGAGGGCGATGACTCTCATTTGTTAAGATTAAGAAGTTAATGGATCCCCCGTTTCTCTTGCTAATTCTATGGCATTTTCAGAATCGAGGTAGCTGAATGTAGATAAGCACTTCGTGGCCGGCGATGCTTAATTCCAATTAAAGGCTCGAATCTAGGTTCCACAAAAAATTCCTTTTATACTGGATAATGGAATGACGTTGCGCGTTAAATAAAATTTCGAAGTTATCGCGGGATATGGTGTGGCAATTACAGATTATTGGCAAAGGAACTGTTTTCGTCCACCCGCCATCATTCAAAATTACGAGAACTCGGCCAAAAGACCTCCAGAGCAACGGTCACCAAACTGTGGTTCACGGACCACTAACGGTCCTTACGGAACTTTTGATGGTTCACAGAAAAATTCGGACATTTTTTCAAGAAGATTCAGTTTAAAAAATGATTAGTAACAACCAGGTCCGCTTTTCCATTTGGGCACATTAGGCACGTGCCTTGAGCACAAAATATTGGGGGGGGGGGCAAAAAATTGGAAAATGAAAAAAGAAAGAAAAAAAAATTATAGAGAACGTACCACCGTCTGGCGAGTTATGAGAGTAGCATATCTGCCCTTAAGAGATTAAAGACTGAAATGTGAGATCTACCATGAAAAATGAAAAGCGTAACAGTTTGATGTTGCTATACACTCAAAACGATATTACCATAGAAATGAATCACAACGATGTTTTGCAATGATCAAAGCTCGAAGAAAACCTTTGTTATATTTGTACAATGACAATGACTAAACTAAGAATAAGGATGTCTAAAAGTGAAAGATAGTAAAGCGAGAGATATATAAGCGATGGGAAAAAATAATAATTAACAAGCTGAAAAACAGTTCATACAATAATGTATACTCTATACTGTAATTGAAACGATTGTGTGTATTAATTTACTGTGATGTCATAAGGTAAGAAATGAATAAGAAGGGCGAAACCATGCCACTATGCTTTCCTTACGGTTGTCAGTCCAGGACAAGTCGGGTCCACAGGTGGGTAATGAAAAAACTCTCCGAACAGCCAAAACAAAGAAAGGGAAAAGAGCGAGGGAAAAAAATCTCTCCCAAACTAAAACAGGCAAGGTAAGAATTGAAGGAGGGCGGTGCTCGATAAAGAGTGAAAGGGGAGGGGGAACAATTGGAAGTGCCTAAGGCGCCGGGGTGATTAAAAACAGCGCTGGCAATCGCACCGATTTATGGAATAGGGAGTATACTTTTTTAAATTTTAGCTACCTCTTTTAGCGAAATTTCTTTCGAGTTTAGATACTTTTTAGCTTCTTTTGTAGGTGTATCTAGCCTCATATGAAATTGAGAATTGTTAATCATGGTAAATTGGTGGTATACTTTCTAGTTAATATTGTTTTGCGGCTCGATTTGTTTTGCGGCTATTAGTATCAATTGTAATGTGTGTGACTGTGAATATAAGTATTTAAAATTTAAAAAAAACTAGAGCCTATTTATATTCAATGGGCTATATTCATGATAAATATAATAACGTGTTTTTTAGTTGAATTCTCAAATCTGATATTAAACTTGTTGACTTGTAAAACCCAGGTACAATTTTAAATTTGATAAGCGAGTAAAGAGGTCCAAGTATTAAGATTCTTAAAGATGTTTTTCAAAATAAAATAAAAGAATTACATTATATCTTTTACTTTTGAATCATGTATGTTTCATTTAGCTATGAACGTTATTATTAACAATTATTAAATTTTTAAAGCAAAGTTTCTGTAAAAATTAAAAGTTGGCAACAGTGAGGCGCATTAATTGATTGGCTGGAAACGCGTGATTGCATTTATCAATGTGACTATGACGTCACACATGAATTTGGCTCATCTCTGTATAAGATTTGTTTTGTTGTATACAATACTCATATTTAAAACATGGATAAGTGGTACTTCATACAGCTGTTACTGTAAATTTCTGCACCAAAGTTTCCAAGATAAGAAGTGGGGTTTTTATTGTTTGTATCATAAATGAAAATGAGACGGTGTCATTTATGTAATGATAACACTTTTCTACATTGTTGTGCTATTCTACGGCATTTGTGTAAGAAAATGAATTTATTTGCTGTAAAATTTGTATGTAATAACTTTAGTAATTTTTTTTTATATTGAACGGTTCAGTTTTTCAACTGAACAAATCGGCTAATAACCAAAGAATCCTGTATTGTCTGTTGTAATTGTGCCAAGTTTGAAAATTTAACTTATGCAGGCTTTGTACATAAAATTTTCAGTTTTAAATAGATTTTTTTTTCCTTCATATTTATAGGAATTTTTTGAAAGACTTAAAATGTGTATTTCTTTTTTTATATGATTGCATTTTTCTTCATTCTTTCTGTTTTCAAATAAATGTTAATATACATTTATGTGGTTTTAATTTCACATAAATTTCCTACATTTAATATAGTCTTAAAACTCGTACGGGACTTATTTCCTTTTTTATTTAGAATTCGATTTTTATATAATATCAAAGATTTTTTTTTCTCGTCATTCATGCTAGTTTTAACGGTACTTGCGTATTATCGCAACTTGTTGGCGACATTATATGAAACGAAGCGCATGATTGACAATTCAGAGTACACGACACATGCGAAGTTGGGATTGCCAACTTGGCGAGTTATCTTGAACGTTGGCGATTGTTGCGATAACACGTAAGTACCGTTCTAACATATTTTTAAAACTTATTTTAATATTGTAAGTAAATGTTTGGCGCAGCATGACCACATTTTGCTCTTGCGCACGCACACACACACCTAACCCAAAACTTGTACCCAGGATGTCTAGACTATTTCTTTCTATTTTTTAATATATCGACTAAACTCCATCACTCGGCTCTTTATTAGGCTTTATACCTGAAAATAACACGTAAAAATAATAGTAATGCAATGTAGGGGTGTAACATGGTTAGTTAACAAATTAGTTGCAAAAAACTTGACACAGATTGCATGTGTACGACTTTATACAGTACAATGGAATGTTCCATAACAGTCCTGAAAACGTAAAGAATGCCCTAGAAACTCTTAAGAAATTCCCAAATTAAAAAAAAAATGAGGGGGATATAAAATTAAATTCTTGCAAATCTTCGATGTTCCTGCGAAGCCCATCCATGAACTCTCATCTACAAGGCAAGCGCTGAGTTTTGGCGGTTTAGATATTTGCGATGATAGCGGGAATATATATTGTATGTTTTATTTAATTACAAGCTGTTACCCGCCAGCTTTGCTGGGTATTTCGTCACATTGTAAGACTACATTGTTTTTTAGGAGATTGTTATCAAAGTCCTATCTCGTTAACCTTTTGATTCTATTGAAAATATTTTTATAGCTTTCGCTTCTTGTGATTTAAAAAGAACGGAACTAGAATGCAAGTACTGGAGTCCCTCGTATAACACTGTAGTTGTTAGACCCTGCTTCGATAATTCTAGGCATAAAACTTGAATTTCGTATCTCACAGTTTTGATATAACAATATTTTAAAAACTTGAAGCTTTGCAGAAAATAATAGCTTTGACTAAAAAAAAAATTTTTTTTTTTTGAAATTTTTGTTGAAAAAGATAATTTTCCGCTACATAGTACTAAATATAAGACATTTGCAAAGTTCTTTACCTCCTTATAGAGAAATTTTGAAATAATTGCAAGATCGACATTGTTAATGCAATTATGTCAGTTTTCTAATTATTTTTCCATCATTACAAAGGTTAAGAGTTTCAAAGAACTTGGAGGGGAAAAAATAAATTAGTTGTAATTTCTGGTGAGTGATGATGAAAATTAATTTTGTGCTCCTAGTAAATCTAGCTATTTATTTTATAATACAGGGTTATCATGAATGAATGACCCGATGACAAAATGTAATAATTCCCAGATAAATAAACGGAACATGATAATTAAAATGTCATTGTGTGTAAATATAAAATATGAAGTTTTTTCGTACGTAACGTTTCTTGACTGAAAATAAATAAGAGTTGATTGAAAAAAAACGATCGTTTTGCATAGCTTCATCCATGTAAAGGCAGTAATTTAGACGTTGCAACTCGTCACTATGGTTCAATGCTTGCACGGTTTTCAATCTATACGGCTTAAAATACATTTTTTTTCTCACTACAGTCTATATGGTAGACTGAGGTAACGTAAGTTAACGACTAGCACACAAACCGTCGATTTCTTTGGACTGCGTGCAAGTTCCCCTCTTGCACTCTTTCAACATTCTCTGGCGAACAACCTGGTAGACCCGGACTTTCGCCTTAACACATGCATCCAGTTTCCTGGAAAAGTTTATACCATCTTCTTATACTCTTGGATGTCGATGCATTTGTTTGGTACTTTCTCCGAAATTCAAGCAGAACCGCGATTATTGACAGATTTTTTGCAAACAAGAGCACACAAAACTCCTTCGCCAGCTGGCACTCCATTTCCACTTCTGTTCACAATTTCAAAAACATTGCTGCCACTTATTAGACAAAAACAATGTTACTAACTCAAACTTTCATTTTTTTTGCATTGAGAGCTTTTATAAACCCCGTGCACCACACAATGTATCACACGGGGGCTTGCAACACAAAGGAAAGAAGGAAGGATTGCAACATAAATATCCATGCCTTCTCCGGGATTCGAACGTCACTAACCACTTTATACCGTATGGGCAATTACAATGACATTTTAATGATCATTTTCTGCTTATCCATCTGGGAGTTATTAAACTTTGTAATCGGGTCATTCATTCCTGATAACCCTGTACTGTAATCCTTCGTATAACGCGCACTTTTAACACAAAAAATAAGATCAAATTTACGGGTGTGCTTTATACGCAGGGTATAAAAATACTTTTAGAAGTAAAAAAAGTGCATAAAGAAATTAAACTTCTACATGCATCGAAATACTGCTTGTTTAAAGAAAATCAAACATTTAATGAACCAAGAGTTGTGGTTCTAGAAGTATACAATTTTTTTCAAAAGCTTGCGATAATACCTCGAATAAATGACTGTAAAACATAAAAGCATTGCATACGTATATATATATATTTCAGGTTTCTTCGAAAAAAGGTGTCCGTTATATGGCAAATATACTTAAAAATACAGCTTGAAATCTTTAGTGCGCATTATACGCCGGATTTTACAGTAATTATTTTAACATGTTTTTTAATGAAATTTTAATTTTTGCTTTTACTATTTTTGTTTTTAATTAAGATTTTGAAGTTAACTTTTTTAATTTTTGTTTTTTTTTGGAACGAAATTTCAGCTATCTAAAAAATTTTACTCTTTAATACTTAATTTCGATATAGCACGGTTTACGTTGTCTTGATTAATATTATTTCAAAGTTTCGTACAACACGGTCCATATTGCCCTGATTTATATTATGTACATGCATAATTAATTTTATAAATAAAAAAAATAATTCAAATAAAATTTTTGTATAACAGGTTTTTAAAATAGCACGTTACGAATTAACCGTATTATACGAGGGACACCCGTATATTTCTCTTCGACACCCCCGTATCCCCCTCTCAAAGTTGATTTCCTCAAAACTAATTTTTAGTAGATTTCTGTTCAAAGAAAACACGTTAACCGAATTTTAAGTCTGTTGAGGTGTAATAGTTAGAGTTCCGTGACGAATGAGAGAGTCACTTTTCTTCCATGTACAAACAAGATTTTCACTTTGTTGCACATGCAATGTGTTTCTTAACAATCCAAAGATATTTTAAATTGAACTAAATGTTAATTAGAAAGGGAGAGGGCGATGACTCTCATTTGTTAAGATTAAGAAGTTAATGGATCCCCGTTTCTCTTGCTAATTCTATGGCATTTTCAGAATCGAGGTAGCTGAATGTAGATAAGCGCTTCGTGGCTGACGATGCTTAATTCCAATTAAAGGCTCGAATCTAGATTCCACAAAAAATTCCTTTTATACTGGATAATGGAATGACGTTGCGCGTTAAATAAAATTTCGTAGCTTCGAAGTTATCATGGGATATGGTGTGGCAATTACAGATTATTGGCAAAGGAACTGTTTTCGTCCACCCGCCATCATTCAAAATTACGAGAACTCGGCCAAAAGACCTCCAGAGCAACGGTCACCAAACTGTGGTTCACGGACCACTAACGGTCCTTACGGAACTTTTGATGGTCCACAGAAAAATTTGGACATTTTTTCAAGAAGATCCAGTTTAAAAAATGATTAGTAACAACCAGGGCCGCTTTTCCATTTGGGCACATTAGGCACGTGCCTTGGGCACAAAATATTGGGGGGGGGGCAAAAAATTGGAAAATGAAAAAAGAAAGAAAAAAAAAATAGAGAGAACGTACCACCGCCTGGCGAGTTATGAGAGTAGCATATCTGCCCTTAAGAGATTAAAGACTGAAATGTGAGATCTACCATGAAAAATGAAAAGCGTAACAGTTTAATGTTGCTATACACTCAAAACGATATTACCATAGAAATGAATCACAACGATGTTTTGCAATGATCAAAGCTCGAAGAAAACCTTTGTTATATTTGTACAATGACAATGACTAAACTAAGAATAAGGATGTCTAAAAGTGAAAGATAGTAGAGAGAGAGAGAGATAAGCGATGGGAAAAAATGATAATTAACAAGCTGAAAAACAGTTCATACAATAATGTATACTCTATACCGTAATTTAAACGATTGTATTAATTTACTGTGATGTCATAAGGTAAGAAATGAATAAGAAGGGCGAAACCATGCCACTATGCTTTCCTTACGGTTGCCAGTCCAGGACAAGTCGGGTCCACAGGTGGATAATGAAAAAAAAAACTCTCCAAACAGCAAAAACAAAGAAAGGGAAAAGAGCGAGGGAAAAAAATCTCCCAAACTAAAACAGGCAAGGTAAGAATTGAAGGAGGGCGGTGCTCTATAAAGAGTGAAAGGGGGGGGGACAATTGGAAGTGCCTAAGGCGCCGGGGTGATTAAAAACAGCGCTGGCAAATCACACCGATTTATGGAATACGGAGTATACTTTTTTAAATTTTAGCTACCTCTTTTAGCGAAATTTCTTTCGAGTTTAGAGACTTTTTTTAGCTTCTTTTGTAGGTGTATCTAGCCTCATTTGAAATTGAGAATTGTTAATCATGGTAAATTTTGGTGGTATACTTTCTAGTTGATATTGTTTTGCGGCTCGGTTTGTTCATTTTCAGTGATATAGAAATATAAATAAAGTCATAAATATGACAATACAGCTATTGTTTACGAATGAAAATTAAAAATAGCTTATATTTATTTTTCATTTTAAATTCATATCAGAGGTCCGCCAAATATTAAATTATACATTTGGTGGTCCATAATGTTCTAAAGGTTGGCGACCGCTGCTAATAATTTTCGGGGAATTCTTTAAGCCTGGAGAAAGTATACACCACAAATTTCAAAATTAAAGGTTAGTACAATGAGAAAAAGGTTTACTTTTTATTATTTTTAGGATTATTTATGCTGGCTTTTATCTATTTCAATAACAGATTTTTTATGTGGCTGAATAGGACTCCGTAATATGTAAATAATTCAATTTGAAAAATTGAATATTTGATTCATATATCGCATTTGTCGTTATTGTAGTGTATGTTGAAAACATTTATTTAATGTATTTTTTGGAGAAAGAAAAGACATTTATATGTATATAAATTTAAAAAAAAAATCAATTTGACTGCTCCCCATAAAGAAAATCTTCAAAAAACTAAGGAAATTTCATTAAAGACAGAAAAATCTGTTCTTATGCAGAGCACACTCAAATTCAGTGGCGTACACAAAAAAGCTCCAGGTTCAAAATCCTCCCATACACCAAGATATTTTTCATTTTTAGCACAAGGAAAATGCCTTGGCGCTTTCGTCTGTATTTTTTTTTTAATGTTAACTCCTCCCATAAATGTAGTCTATGTATGCCACCATTTAATCTCGTCTCATTTTCCTCAAACAGTTCTACAGATAAATTTAACTTACTTTAACTTCGGTGTATTATTTGAGCATTAATAAAAATAAATTCAAACACATCCTTTATTTATTTAAATTCTACATACATATATCGAAATACTTTTATGTACAATCTATAGTTACAAATAGTTAAGACAACTAACAAACGCGTTTGTTGAGTTTAATCACTGGGTCACGTGCTAAAAGATGGACGAGCACTGTAACCTCAGAGTTTTTTCACATCCTTAAGAAAAATCCAAAATGTATCGTCTTTAAAAGATGACAAATACAAAAGCTGTTTTGCTTTTGATCCTATGTAATCTGTACAAAACGTTGACCTTGAAGACATGTTCAAATGACAAAAGCCACGTTTTCGGATTCGTCGTCCCATGTTTGATATTCGGTAATTGTTCCTGTTTCGTAACGGATCTGGCTACAGGCGGCTGAGTAGGTGTTTTGCATTAGCATTGCGACGGTCATGGGTCCAACGCCACCGGGTACTGGGGTGATGTAGCTAGCCTTCTCGATGACCCCTGAAATAAAATGAAAATTAGTTAGATTCAAAGACTGGTTTTATGAAAACCAAATAAGCGTACTTCTTAGCGAGCCTAGCCAATTCGGTCGCAGCAAAATATTCTATGTGGGAGATAATTTGGGATGAAAAAGTTTGAGATACATTGGTGTCGAGAGGAGCCTCTATGATTGGTAGATCAGAATGGTAGCCTATTTTTCAATTCCTACAATTAGTTTACACATACTCTCTCGCTATATATAAAATTAATTTCCCAAAAGCGATTCTAAGATAAGAAAGGCTTGCTGCTTGTAATCTTTGCATTCCTTAAGAGCAGGGAGAATTTCAATAAATTTGGGAAATTGCTATGCTAGATTTGAAATTATTTTAAAAAGGTCTATTAAATTTTGAATATCTGAAGTGCTATTATCGCTATTTTGAACAGTTACAAAAATAATACTCCAACACCATATATAAAAAGGAAAATCGCTCATTGTGTCCCTGTAGCGCCATGACCTTCTAATCCAAAGGTCGTGGGTTCAAATCCCATCTGGGATGGTATACTTTTTGAGAATGTGATTTCTTTTAACTGTACTATTTTAGCGGAATAAACAAACAAAAATAACAGTCCAACACCGTATACAGAAAAGGAAATGGAAAATTATATATTATTGCAAGGAAATCGCTTTCTACTTTGCCACTTATAATATCGTGATTCTGTCATATGTATATACATATTTATATATTAATAGTAATTATTTAATAAAAAGTAACTCAAATAAAATTTTCCTGCATTGACCTAAGTAGGAATTGAATTTTTTTTTAATATTACTTGCTGCATTTCATTTGTGAAGAGGAGGAAGCTTCAGCAATCGTAGAGTAGACAGCAAACCGAGTTGCATATCTGTCGTTTATCTTTGAGTAAATTGAACTGTTATATATATAAAATTAAAAGGAAGCGTTTAAATAAATCTAACACAAATAGAATAAAATAAAATTAATTAAGAATTAAATAAAACCAGGGTTTATTAAAAAGAATCTGCGTCGGTGACGGTGCTGATTGATTAATTAGTTTTGAGTAATGTCGCAGTATAAGAATGATATGAAGATTGTAATTTTGAATAGCGATCAAGTAACAAAGAGAACATCTTTCTATTACCTTATTCTTATAACTTTCTCACCACGGATGGACTTTGTTCTCTTAAATGCAATGCTTCTCTTTAATAAACATTTCATTTTTTTTAAGAAACTTAACCAACGAAAATTAAAATCTACTTAGCATTTAAGTTTAAATAAAGAAAAATAATCCCACACATGATGTGTGCCCTCACTATTGAAAAAAATAAAACACATAAAAATGAAACATGTTAAAAAACAATAAATACAATTATTCTTTAAAAAAAAAATCATTGGAACTTATTGTTTGAATGCCAGTGAAAGTAGTTTAGGATATTATTATTGGAGAAACTCTGAAAGTGTTTCCATATTTTTGAGTTCTACAAATTAGGCAGAGATCCAGATAAATCCTTACTATCGAAATCCACATCTCCTACGAGCTTCGATCTTCCGGTGATCGGATCCTTGATTCGGCTGATTCCGACATCAATGATTGCTACCCCTTCCTTGACCATGTCTGCTGTGATTAGATGAGGAATTCCGGTAGCTACAACAAGGATATCTGCCATTTTCGTGAATTCCACTAACTGTTGTGCCGGCGTATGTCTGTGGCAGATCGTTACTGTGGCATCACCTAGTGAACAAAAGAAGAACTAATAGTTAGTAAGGCTTTCAGATTCTGAATTACAGATATAATTACAATTTGGGTATATTTTATTTCGCTTGAAATTTTTAAAATCGTATTTTGAAAATAATAGAATTGTGTGATTTCTTTTCACATATATGTTTCGTTTATTTGTGTTAATTTTTTATTCTCCATTGTGCTAGGAACTTCCGTTTGTGTTCGTAAAAAACAAGCATGTTATAACTGAAGTAAACCTTTTGATTCACTGAATAGGTGGTCAGTTAACAAAATAAATCATATAAACGAAGAAAAGTTTGTATTTCTGCGATACGAACCAAGTGATAATTCTAAAGGAAAACGAATAAACGAACAATTATAAATGGTTTATCTGAAAATCGTCTGCCTTTTTAAAAACATCTGCATATTTTAAATAACGAATAGCAATTAAATACACACGACTTTATAGGAATAAAAATGAATTTTAAAGTACAAGGGTTGCCAAAATAGAGTCTGCCAGAATGAATTCGTTATCTCACCATGAAATCATCGTCAAATCCAACTCTGACTATCTGTTCTTTCTCCACTCAAGTTAAACCTTTTTTCAAAAGTTTTTTTATTCCATCAGGAATCTTCATCAAATTAACAGTGATAAACTAATGGTTTTTTACATTTTTCCCAAACTAAACATTACATTATTAATACGTTATTAGGGACAATAACCACAAGTAATGCGTATTCGTGCTGTGAAAAAGGATTATACCTTTTCTTATTTTAAAATTACATTTATGCTTTGTAAAAATCTGCTCTTAAGTATTGGTATTCTCATAATTTAAGAAGTACTGTATTTACAAATAAAGCATTAGGTACTTACGTACTATTGCAACCATGTTAACTTTCAAGAAAGCTCAGCAAATTGGGAACCCCGATTTCGCACATGACGTAGGCGCTGAATTGGCAGCCATATGCTTCGTTTCATACTTCTCTACTGCCGCCGTTCTAAACCTAACCATTCGCTGCTATGGAAAGCTCGAATACTAAAATGCGAATCTGAGAATTACCGAATTCTTAAATAATTAAATTTAATAATAAAAAAATTTCGAAAAATAATTTTTAATTATATTATTAATAATATCAACAACAATATATAATAGTAAAATAAAAAGAGGAAATTAAATACTGTATTTATTCAAATCTAAGTCGAGCCCCAAATTTTGAATAAATTACTGCGGAAAATGAAAGAGAGTGTAAAATGGTTTATCGATATCCAATTTTACAAAATTAAAATAAATTTCAAATAAAATCCAATAAGAAGTGAATAAAATTAGTTATTTTGCCAATATTATAAACTTTTAAATACATACATGAACCTGTAATGCTCTCGTAACTCCATCAAAAGAAATTAACACTGGAAAAAAGCATGGCTTAGATTCGAGTAAATACGGTAATACAAATTATTTAAACCTTTTGCATTATTGATTATTATTTACTTATAACTACTTATTATTTTCCACGTATTATTTTTCGACTACAAGCTCCATATTCCTGTAAGCGTATTCCGTTTTTAGAATGCGTATGGTTTTTATTCAATGCCGCCAAAATGCTTGCAATTGTACGTAAGTACCGTCAATGTCGCCAATATGATAATACATAAGTGCCATGCATTGGGTTTGCTTTATGTTTAATTACCTGCTTGTGTTTCACCAACGCCATCTGCATGCAGTAACATAGCCATTGGCATACCCACATTTTTAGAGCGTCCACAAACAACCGCGTTCTTTCCAAAAGTTTCAATACCTGAAAAAAAATATTTTGATTAATTATATTAATATCACTTTTTTAAACTTCTCTTTGGCTATTGCCGCGCACCTCGTAATCTTGAATCCCAATCAAATGGCAAAGGCATACATTCTTCAATCATACAGTACTTAAAGCTTTTTATATGATACACTAACTCTTCCAATGTAAATACAATATTAAATAAAAAAATTTTAAAAAATTAACCTGTAAAAAATTTTGCATTTGGTAACAATATAGTAAGAAGAAAACGAATTAATTTATTCTCTTTTCTGTTTAGATGATTATTGTTTCCCTCTAAATCTTATAGCACAAAATTCATGATAAGAATTACAAGCATGTTTTCATTTTCTGATATTATTTAACACATCATATTAAGATTTATCTCTTAATCTCTTAATTTAGGGTACGTAATATTACGCATACATTAATCAGTCAATGCTAAAGGCATATTTCTTCAAATTTATTTCAGTTGTAAAAAGTAAAATCCTTTCGTTCTGAAAAAGGAATAAAAATGGATAAATTCGAGAACATTTAGTGAATGAAGATGCCCTTATTTTTAATATATACATTTAAATTAAAGTATAATATTCTAAGGCCTTGCCTCATTTTCTGTGAATGAATATTCCTAATGCAATATTGCATCATCTTATTTTGATTTGTAGTATTGTGGCAGTTTTTGAGGAGATAAAGTTGTGGTTAAAAGGATATTTCTTGTTAGGCGGGTAAACTAGAAAATTAATTATCAAGCAATGCCTTGGAGGGTTGAGACCGTTTTAAATTAAATAAAATCCATCGACAGAAAATTCAAATGTTAGATTATTACATACATATGTGTGTGTTTCAAGAAAGAAATGAATAGGTTCCATGGTTACATTTTCTTTCTTTCTATTTTTGTCTTCCAATTTTTCAAACTATTTCTTATCTCCTTTATAAATTAGACTATACGTTTTCCAGTATAAAAAAAATGTTTTCAGATATAAAAGTTAAGCTTGTAAAAGTGTTATTATACTAGTAATTCCTCTTTTAAAAAAAATGGCGAAAAAAGAAACAAATAATACATTTTCCTCCCCCCCCCCATGCTTTTGAATGTATATTTTACGACTAAATAAGCCCGATTGCATAATCTTTAGAGAGGCAATTAAAATTGCCATATAAGATTAATCTATTGCCCCACTTATTCAACAGGGTGGTGAAATAACCGTTCTTAACCGCATTTCTTGTTCAAAATATGACAATAAAATGGGTTTACATATCCTTTCCTTACCAGTTCTCCTGAGCAATTCCATGATTCCTAAGGGAGTGCAGGGCATGAGGGCGTTCATGTCAAGACAGAATCGTCCCACATTAACCACATGAAAACCGTCCACGTCTTTGTGAGGAGCAATGGCGTTGCACACTTTCCTCTCATTCATGTGATTGGGCAGAGGCAATTGCACCAGAATACCATCCACGTTGGGGTTGTCGTTCAGTTCCCGGATGATGTTGAGAACTTCCTCTTCGGATGTCTTGGTGGGACGAACAATAGTTTCACTCGAGATACCTGAATTAGAACAGGAGAAAAATTAGTCTGTATTTCCGAAGTTTCTTAATGGGGTGTATACTATATTTATTCGTTACCCACATTGAGACCAACTTTATATATATATGTGTAGTAAATTGGCGAATTGTTTTGTAGCGTTAGCCGGTGTTGGTTCTTTATATGTAGACTTGCCGAGGGGTATTTATGTTGGTTGTTTCTTGATACAGTAAACTTCTTCAAGGTTAGTTTCAAGCTTCTTTATTTCCTGGTCACAAATATGTGGAATGTAATATCGTCTAGAATAATTAATAATTAGAGGCACATACACACAAATAGCAGAAGCAACAAGCAGCAACGATGAGGACATGTTTTTGGCGAGCAGACATCGAACAAAGAGAGTGAGCCCACAGCGCTCTGGGTTTATATATTGGCTGTGAAGTCATACGACTCCTTTTCAACGGGAGCCGTGGTTGGTTGCAAACGCGTGAGCAATTAGATTAAGATTAAGGTTATCACATTAATCTTGTACCAAAGAATTAGAAATATTTTAAAGGAGTTAATTTAAAGAATGCTAGAGGGAGTCATTACACACACACACACACATATATATATAGGGAACCTTTGGTGTATATATATATATATATATATATATATATATATATATATATATATATACCAAACGTTTCCTATACCGGCATAACCCAATTCTCAGCTGAAAAAGGACTTATTCAATACCTGTTGTTAGTACAACATAAGTCATTTCCAGCTTCCAGGTCCCTCCCTCTTTTGTGAAATAATCAGCTTGGCAGAACAGTAAGCGTATTTATTTTTGAGGTGATTCTCTAATATGATATCAAATAATGAGAAAAGATTCTTTTAGCTACTTAAATTCAAATAGAGAAAATATTTCTAATGGTAAAGTAAATGAAAGATGGTAACAAAACATGGTAATAATCAAATGAAAATTTAACACTAAAGAGCGCAAGTGTACAGTTGTTTAGTTTAAATAATGCATCGATAAAGTAATAATGAAACATAGTTTTAAAAATTCCCGTGTTTGAACTATAAAACCTATAGACTTCACAAATTAGGCATTTCTTTCATTTGTTTCTTAGTTTTCTAAGAACGGGTTTAGTCGAAATCGACTCCGGGGCGTAAAAGATTAATATACTTCCGTTTTAGAAACTTACTTCTGTTCCTTTTTAAATCAAGTTGCAAAGGCAATAAGGATGTTTATGAATACAATAGAAAACTTAATGCTATGATTTAGACCATAGGTTCTCAACATGGGCGATAACGTCCCCTTGCGGGCGTTTGAGGCTTTCAGGGGGCAGTAAAAGACCCAGAGGAAATTAGGGGGCGTTGAGATGTCACGGAGAGGCTTGGGCAGATTAACAAAACATAGTCTAAATAACACTAAAAACACGCTGATTATGTACTTACAAAAGTAAACTTTAATATATACTTCTTACTTTATGGTGATTGTATGTATTTAAATTACTTCACATCTACACAATCTTATATCACATCTACGAAAATTCACATATTTCAGTAGTTCGGGAAGTGGTGGTAAAACTTGAAGATTACATTACATTCAGACCTACATTAATTTGAATGATATAGTGCATTTTAATTTCTGTAGTGTATGTGTTGTCTTTGTCTGTGAGCTCTAGGAAAAATGTGTCGTCTACTGCATTTCGTTCGTCCAAGAAACATAATTAAATATGTTAACCAGGAATTAACGAGTGATTCTGTTAAGGCTGAAACTGTTAATTCATATTTATTTTGAAAGAAATAGTTTATTATGAATTACTTCGTATCATCAAAACCCTTGCCTGTCTTTATAACAGGTAAGCTAAAACTTTTATTCCACTCTTTTGAATGAAGAAGAAATTCAGTAGCGCGTTTCAATTCCAACAATACCCTATCTATGACTAAAAAGTATAATATTACACTTTTAAATATATTTGTGGCAATAGCTATTTCAGATCCGCAAGTAAAAAAGATTAGGACTTTAGAAACAAATTAAATTAAAAAATATATTCTATTAGTAATAAAATATATTTTTAAAATTCAACTCTTGTTTTCACCATATATTATGTACACTCTTATTTCCCTAGAATGGGAGGGGGTGGTATCCAAATATTCACTAGAAAAGGGGGCGCCAATTCAAAAAAGATTGGGAACCTATGATTTAGACCAATAATTTAAAAGGAATATACGTAGTTATATAACTTCATGAAACACCCATCGAAGCGGTTGTTTAAATAAGTTCAAAGTTTTTCATGCATTGTGTGTGTCATTTTCTTAGTTATTTTTGCCGTTTGTCCTTGCAAAGCGCTACCCAGTGAACTTATTTTAAAGCCTTTTTCTTTGGAAATTTCTTGAATGTATCTGGTTTGTAGTCCATACCACCGTTCATAGTATATGGAAAGAATATATGCCTTGTATATATATATATATATGTAGATACAGCTTTATTTTTAACATCAGGGGAAAACTGATATATAAATAGATTTCTCTAGTATTTAAAAGGTATTTCCACACTCACCAGTCTGCTTAGCAGCTTTGAGCTTGTTACTAACGTAAACAGCGCTGGCTGGATTATCTCCTACTAGCAGGACGCTGAGATGAGGTCCACGATTTCCTTTGGCAAGCCACCTCTGGATGTCGTACTTGATCTCGGCCTGGATTTGTGTAGCTATCTTCTTCCCGTCGATGATTTTGGAGGCATATTTCTTACTGGAAAATATCATTGAGTAGTTAGATTAAATTTCAAAAAAGATGCTAAAATTACATCAATAAATTTGCATTGCTTTTAAGGGATGTGGACTATAGAAAGATGAAAACGATGTATTGAATCGTCCCTATATTATAATAGTTCCTAATTTTGTGTTGATAAAAATTATATAAAAATGTTTATGTTAATTTTTTATGTATGTTTTTTAACAATTCCTCTCTCGCTTAATTGCTTAGATTAATTTTATTTTTCAGCGTTTTGACTCTTGACTTTGGCAAGAGTGTTTATTTTAACCACCAACCTATCGGGGCCAGCAGCTGTAACGAGCATGTGTTAGACAACTGGGACGAAAAGGAATCCTTTTGTGGGCCAGTTATTATTCCTTCATTTTGCTGTTTGCTACTTGTGGGAGAAGGGATTGCTGTGTACCCCCTCTCCTCGAGAAGAAAGTCGTTTTTGATGGACTTTCTGAGAAATACACAGAGAAGATAGTTTTTCAGCCATTATTGCAACTGATATAAGTTCCCAATACGTTTTGAGTGTCATTAGAACTCAAACGTATTGGGAAGGTTTATCTACTGACGTTGTGGGGAGTCTCTTGTTGAGATGGCCAGTCAGGTTGACGCATGCACCAATGCTGTTTTATTCATTAGTCGTAATTTATTGGGAATATCCTAATTAAGCTTTCCATGGGGCCAGTAGCTTTAGGCTCTGCTATTTTCTAGTGTTCAGTTCAGGAGTCAGCATTTAGGTATTTTGCTATCGGTGGTAGTTTATTTATGGTGACCTTAGTATGAGTTTGGCAGCAGGATGGTTTTAACTGCCCACTTACGGGTCCGGAGACCACGTTTTGCACGGTACGCACTGGGGCGAAAAGGAATTCTTATTCGGGCCAGTCGTTATGCGCTTGAAGGAGATTCGTTCTTGGTACCTTCCGTTCCGTAAGCACACACCCTACCCCTAGACCAAAATGATCACTTCAGTCCGGAGGCAGTTAGTGGCTTATATGGATACCACCGCCACACACTTCCCTACCAGTGAGTCGGTAAGGCGAACGAACGGTATCGTTGTTATGGCGAGCATGTGAGCTGTTGCGTCACTAGGTTGTGAGGGCTTAGCTGGTTGCGTCATTCGCGTAAAACGACTTGAAGGTTGCATCATGTAAGGCGGCTTGTTGATTGCGTCCTGCTTTGGTTGCATTTGCGGTGGATAGATTGGCGCTAGGATTGCTGCGTTAAGGTTGCATTTGTTCGAAGTTCGCAGGGTCACCAATGAAGAAGATTTGCTTTTGATACCTTCCGTTCCGTAAGCGCACACCCTACCCCTAGATCAAAATGATCACTTCAGTCCGGAGGCAGTTAGTGGTCTACATGGATACCACGATCACTCGCTTTTGTTCCTGTCCTTTGTTGGTTGTGAATTGAAGGAGAAGCGGACACTGCAGTTTCATTTAGCCAGAATAGTTTTTCCCATCGGGAAAGTTAATGAATCAACAGATGAAAAATGACATCCTAGCCTATAAAAATCTTGCCTTTAAAACTTCCATGTGACTTTACGAGAAGAATTTGATGTATAGACAGATTTAACGTACTGTAGTTCTGTTTGTTCCTAACAATATTTTTTTGCAGTAATTAATTCTCAAAAGCAGTGATCCGTTGCCTGGAAGTTGTGATTCTTTTAAAGCTAAAACAAAATTTATACAAAGTATGTTGCTCTATTTATATTCACAGTGTGTATAGAATATCAAAATAGAACGTATCCCAAATGCAATTACGGAAACCTTACGAAAATAAAAACTCTCAAATCAATCGGTACCAACGATAAAATATTTGCATGCGTGATTTATAGTGTCGTGTAATAATATTTTACTGTGCTTTCTCGCATATTTTAGTGGCCGTGGTAGCCAAGTGGTCTAGGCATCGGATCATAGCTAGTGTGTCACGAGTTCGATCCCAGTACCACTAAAGACCTGCCGTGTAGGGGGAGCGATGCACAGTGTTGCTAAGCAGTGCGACGTTAATATTTACTCACTCACATATTTTATGTTATTCGGTAAGTATAATTTTGGGCAATAATAAAATATATTTGAATAAATGAAAACAAATTCCTAGTAAAATTATACATTAATCCAAACTGAGCTGACACATTTTTGATCCAAAAAATTACACATTGTTAAGCATTTTTCTTCTAATATTTTTTTATTTTGCATCTAAATAAACTAAAATAAATAGCTACCAAACTAACATTCACTCCTAGAAACTTTACAGTCCTGTAAGGGTTAAAATGTTACTATCGGTGAGTAGAAGGCGTGATACCAGAGTTTTTCTATTCGAGAATGGATTTTAAGAATTTCTTTTCTCTTTATACAAGCCTAGAAAAAGTAAATCGTCGGCATCTCCAGTTCGACTGATCAAACGCATTGGAAAATGTTGGCTTAAAACAGAGGTTCCCAAACTTTTTTTTGTCTCAAAGACCCCTTGCCATATTTTTCGGTTTGGGGTACACCCCTACTTACCTAATATTGAATTTTTGCAAATTTTCCAACTTAAATGTCTTTTTGACAGCTGGTATAGAGCTATTTACTTTTTAAACGGTTTAAATTTCTAACTAAAGTGAAGTATGTGATTTAAAACTTTAAATAAAACATGCCAACTAAATTAGAATTTAATTAATACATAAAAAACTGAGCAACAAACAAAAAAAGGAGGAATAAATCTGGTCCTTCAATAACAACTTTTCAACATTTGGAATCAATTCGTGTCATGTTTAACCCTAAATCTTCACTGTTAGTAGTGTCCAGCCCTTATTTCCCCCCTTTCTTTTTAGTTTTGGACATTGACAATCACACTAAAGTTCCTCACTAGGAAAAGTTTTTTTAAAAATTTTCTCACGATATTACATAATTAATGATAAATAATGAGTATGTCTTTTGAATGCCAAAATTGCTGAAATGGTCCAATCTGGTTTCCACTTGACTAAATTTTCTTTTAAAATTAAAATCTTGATTTGATTTAATGAGAGCCACCATCACTTACACTTCATGGACCCCCAAATTATTTTTTCGCTGACGTGGACCCTTTACTGGCTGTCATAGATCCCTGGGGGTCTATATAGACTACTTTGGGAATCATTGGCTTTAAATGTACCAACCTTCACACTCCAATGTAAGGTGCTTCATCTTGGGCAAAGAAGTTGTCGCTGATTTCATATCTCACTGAGGCATTGACCATTGCTCATGCATATCAATTGCTGTAGCACTTATAGGTCAGCGTTTCTCAAACTATGCCCCCCTCCCTTTGGGGCGTGATAACTCCATGAAGGGGACGCGAGTGTATTGAACGGTCAAAAACAAAAGATGATTTAAAAAATTGGTAATTTACTGAAAGTGTTACATCCACATAATAAAAAATAAATTTACATTTACACTGATATAATACACTTATAAAAGTATTAGTACTGCACAGCGTATTTTATAAATTAGTTAATAATACTAAGTCAAGAACAAGTTCAATAATTACCAGTGACCCCCCATAGTCTTGTCAAATATAAAATTATATACAAAAATTAGCACTTGATAATTTGTACGGTGTATAATTAATCCCTTTAGTACCTATTAAAAGTTATGTGATTCGCTCCCTAATGCCACCGTTTTCCACGAAGGCATGCGTATGTGTTGGAATGCGGGGGGGGGAGGAATAAATAATTAAATCCTTTGAAATATAATTGAATCCTTAACAAACACTCTCAATGTACTTTTATTGCATTCCAAAGTCTTTGGAATAATTTTATGGACAGCAGTATACAGAAAAGATCGTACATCGGAAAGACGTAAATATACTTCAGAGGAAAATAACGCTTTGACTAGGTGAGACGTTTTTATACGCCGGTGCCATTTAAGAGGTTTAAGTCGTATTGTAGCTATAGCATCAAAGTATAGTATTATTGAATTCAATACATTGTTATTGTATGGAAGTGAGGGCACGATGAAAATTATGATTCCAATTCATTACGCTTGCGACGCAACTAACGAAATTACCCTGAATTAAAATCTGCCTGTGTTTGATCGTCTCAGAAGCTTTCGTCATTTATCCTACGATAACAAATTTGCGAAAGTTAAGAACTCACTTTTACAATTCTAGCTTTTCGGATGATCGTAATCGCAATTAAAAAATCTATAATCTGCAACGCAGTAACTCTAATTAAATTAATCAAAAATCTCGAATCGCTGAGAAAATGTGAGTTAAACTAAACACGACGAATAGATTTTATTTCTCAAATGATTTACTGTCAGAAAAATAGCAACACACATGAAATATTACCGTGAAGATTATAAAGGTTTTGAAGAATTTTGTATCGATCTTAGAATAGTTTTTATAACCATAAAAATTTTCGTCTTCGTGTTTTTTACACGCACACATTGGTAAGAATTGGGTAAATACATTGGTATTTACTTTGGTAATACATTGGTAAACACATTGGTAAGAACTATCAAATCCGTATTACGTTTTTGAAAAGAACTTTTTTCGTTGAGTTAAAATATTCTTTTTCTTTTATATTGATGGTAGTGAGCGCAATAAAATGTCAACACATGCAAATGTCAAGTAATAAAAGTCTTGTTCTGTATCTAGTCACAATTTTGAGCGGTTTACAGAAATTTATATTTTAAAATGCCTAATTACCTTTTCTTCCGGGACTTACACTACATTTTTACAGTTAAATAAAATAAATGAAATATCAGAACAATTAAATAATTAAACATATCATGGATATTAGTTCAAGAAGATGCAGTCGTTGTTCCATTTAATATAGCTCAATATTTAAGAGTAGCAGTTATTACATTAAATTCAATGAAAGAGTGTTACTTTCTTGAAATTATATAAATACATATATGCACATATACACCTATGCATATACACAGATGCGGATTAAGGTAGTTGGAGGCCCCTGGCTGTAAAAAGTTTGAGGTCCATAGGCTTAAGAGTCGAAAAACTAAAAAAATGTAAAGAGTCGCTTACTTTAAATTCTCAAAATAAAATGTATCGCTATAATAAAACTCATTGGGTAAATGAAAAGTCTCAACTGTACGTAAAAAAAATTAAAAACTTTACTTAAGAGCTTACAGTTTTGCTATACAGTTTGATTTCTCTTTGGCAAATTCATCAATTATTTTCACCATATCTATTTTGTCCAAAACATTTTATTCTGTATATAATAGGGCCATGTTATTCAATTTCTCTTTTCTCCCATAATACTTCTTAAATTATTTTAAACACGTTTTAAAATTAAAAAAGATCGTTCACCTGATGCATTCGATATCAGTGTTGTTAAAAATATTTTCAAAAGTTTTTCTACATTAGGATTTCTTTTACATCTCGATAAATTTCTGGCGGGGTTTTCATAGTATCTTTGTTTTCTTTTCATTTCTTGTTCCAAGGTGGCGTGGTTGGTTTGTCGCTGGCATTTGCACTCATCAAGCTTGGAGCCCCTACCAGCGCTGGGGGCCCCTGGCGGCCGCCAGGTCCGACACCCGCTTAATCCGTCACTGCATATACAGGTAAAGACTGAAGAGTCATTACATTAGACCTTTCACCCTCAAAACCACCAACAATCAGCTAATTACTGATTCGATAAGGTTGTGACGGGTCCTTGCGCGCTTCACTAACCTTCTCATAAATTCTTTCAGATTTTATTTATTTCAACCAATCTCCACCGGGAGCCAAAGCGTGATTTATGCAAATGAGATATTTTATATAAGTTCGGGTTTAGCGAGTTAGAAGGGAGATTGAAATGAAATGAGAAAGTGTTTTCAAGTGTAAACGTAGATTTTGTGAATAGAATCGTTGGGGATCCAACGCACCATCATGGATAAAATTAGTTCGTAGAAGAACTGCGGGAATAGCTGAAAATATAAGTCGCCTCTTAAAGAAGGAATCCTGACCTTAAGTTGAACCAATCAAGATCCTAAAGAACCAACTAGACGAATCTGCTATAGTAGAGGAATACAGGTTAGTAGTATTGAATTTAATTAAGTATACGTGTGTAGCTGTAATTGTACGCGTCGATCTTTCGTAGATTCAGATCGGGTTCCGTCGTTCACGAGTATTGATCTCTTCTCATTCTCCACTGTGTTTTATTGTTCTTAGAATTGAATAGTATTTGTGTAATCTCTTTAATTAAGAAAAATCAATAAATAAGATTGATTTGTTAAGATGACTACTGAATTCTTTAACCAGCCAACACGTTCGGATTCGGGTAATACCCGAAGGGGAGTTGAGAATCTTAGGGGTAGCGATAGGCTACGACAAGGTGTTCGTAGGTAATTTGAGATATCTGATGCTCACCAGATGGTCCTGCAATTTTTGCACACCTTTAAAGAAGTAGCATGGTAGTACGAATTCGATTTTCCATATGGAACAATAAAATACTCAATTAGGTTCACATCAGGCGAATTCGGAGGCCAAGACATGACTCAAGATTCACCACAATATTTCCCAAACTTCTCGTTTGGTACTTATGACATGGTGCATTGTCTTGCAGGTAAGCGACTTCACCCATTGGAGAAACTGCTCCCGTGAGGTAACACGCCCGTGCTACAGAGATGTTCACATAGCGCTTAGAAGATGGATCGTAATGTGCATCTTGAAAACATCGGCTGTACCCTAATATCTCCACCCCTGCCTTATACCCAGCCAACTGTCACTCGGATGTCAGGGTTTCACTGGAAATCATCGTATTCACACTCACCTGTCAATGTGATTAACCAAAAAACGGGATTCAATGGCAATTATCCATAGCTGTTAGCGATGATGTGCCTAGGGACGTGATTGAGGCGTCAGCAGTGTAAGCCTATACGCAGCCGGCATAATCCAAGGGGATGTAACAATCACTTTGGATTTTGCTCTATCTATTACCCGCAAAATATTAAAAATAATCGAAAATAAAATAACCGGTGAAAGAAAGGATAAGCAGTCAACATCTAAAACAGTGTTTCTCAGCTTTTTTAACGCGTTTTTATTAGTTTCATCTGTATGTAATGGAATCTTTGAAGTCTATTTTCATCCACTTTAAAAGATCGGATTAATTCGTAATTATGCACACTTCCGAAGGACTAATGACAATACAATAATTAAATAATTTTGTTCCGTTGTCCTGATCAAGATTAACGATCAGTATTAACGATTTCCCATTTCCAGATTTGGTGACTAAAAGATTAAATTACAACCCTAAAGCGAAAACGCTCATGGTTAATACAAATACAACAAACAAATAAAAAGGTTTTCTTTATATGAAATATTATGTGCTTCAGCAATTTCTTACCATAATATAAACAATTTCCCAGTTTTTCTGATACTGGAAATAAAAAAAAAGATTCGAGCATGTGAAAAAATATAATTTATGTTCTAATTGCTTAAAACCCAGACATAAAGTCTGTTTTTCTAAATTGTCTTGTCGGATCTGTGGAATACAGATCCGACAAAACAGCCAATCTCTACCAAAACACCTGAGAATTGATTCAGAGGTCACCGGATGAAATAATTTCTTACAAACTTTTCGATTCAAAACGTGTACTTTTATGTCTAATGCTAATGCAAGTTTCAGAGTGAATATTGAAATTCTCGTTATCACAAAAAGGCAGAAGAACCTTAATAGCTTTTTCAAGTTGATTGCCGGGAAGATTTTTGACAGAAAGTCAAATATTATCCGTATTTTTTCCCCAAAAAGAGTAAATTTATCGTTTCTCAAATCAATGATCTGTTCTTTTTCTATTGCTGTCAAATCCAGGGTCATACAAATCACAAAAGGGTTGCATTTGTAATTTGTACTCAACTTTTGTTATCAATTGAAAACGAAAGAAAGTAGCTTTTAAGGTAAGTTTGAAGCCAATTTAAATGAACGTCAATTACAAACGAAAACAAAAATAACATGAAAAAAATGTAAAAAAATTTAATTGAAATTTTTTTTTTAGATTTTTAGATTTTATGAGAAAATTATAAACTGTTGTTTGTAAAAAACGCAACACCATGGAGGAATCATCAGAATTAAATGAAATTCAATGTACAAACGACTTGTACTAGTACAAATAAATGACGAAATTTTCAAAGCTAAAAAAAGAATATTAAGTGTCCGAAATCAGTATTTGTTGTTGCCACCATGCGCTAAAATAAGTGCTGCTATACGACGCGGCATGGAGTCAAACAGATTTTGAATGTCTGCTTGTGGAAGAGAATTCCATATTGCTTATAAGCGCGCCAAAAGTTCATCTTTTGAAGCTGCAGGACGCGGATCACAAGCAAGACGCCGACCAACTAAATCCCACACGTGCTCAAGAGGCGACATATCCGGCGAACAAGCAGGCCAAGGAAGAAGTTGCATCTGTTGAGCTGAACAGAAGTCTTGAACATGCAAGCGTGCATTATCCTGCTGAAAGATAGCTCCAGGGATGCCTTGAAGGAAGAGAACGACTTCGGACTGTAGCACTTCACGGAGGTACCTGTTGCTATTGAGATTACCCTCAATTCGTAGCAAATTGGATCGTCCATGATACGAAATTGCACACCAAACCATAACTCCGGGTGTTAGGCCATTATGCCGTTCGATAACGTTGTCTCGAAGGCAGCGTTCACCGGCATAGCGTCTAACACGAATGCGGCCATCATGGTCCCACAAATTGAAGCGCGATTCATCTGAAAAGACAACTTGGTGCCAATCAGCTTGCCAGGCTCTGTGCTCATGAGCCCGTTGCAGAAGCAGCCGTCGAGGGTTTGCCATGAGGGGGATCCTATATAAATGCCATCTTACACGCAATCCACGGCCCAGCAGACGTCAACGAATTGACGAAGCCGACATTAGTACACCTGTAGCAGTAGACCAACGCGCTGCCAACTGCCTGGAGGAAGCTGTACACTCATTCACCACCATGCGGAGCGGGTGTCGATCGTCTTGCGCTGGCGTCACCTTCCGTCGTAAACTGCCAGTTTTTCGAGTTGTTTGGTACTCGTCGGTCCACTGCTTTGAAACTCGCATCATTGTGGAACTGTTCCGCTGCACACGAGCTCCTATTGCGCGATAGGAAAATCCTCCTTCTCGAAGGCCGATAATATTCCCCCGTTCAAACTCCGAAATTTGCTGGAATTTCTCCTAATTTCGTCGTGGAGGCATGCTTAGGTCTCACTAAACGTTCGCCACTAACAAATAATCATTAACTATTTTCAACATCCCGCAACAGCCCTCGATTTGTACACTTTCAGCATCAGTTCAGAGGGCGCTGCGTAAGCCACGCATGCTCGGTGGCTTTGAAACTTTAGTATTTTACATAACATCCTATAATTGATATTTGCTGCAAAGTTCATTTAATTCTGATGATTCCTTCATAGTGTTGCATTTTGTACAAACTACAGTGTATATACTATTAAAAGTTACAAACCCCAATAAATTTTAAATTTTTATTAGAAATCCTTAGAGGCACACAGTTGAGAAATACTGCTTTAATATAACTACATTTTCTTTTCTGGACGCGCAATTGGTCGACATTTTTTTCAGTTACCAAGCATTGAAATATAACAGAAAGAAAAAAAATTGAAAACGAAAGTTTATATATATACAATAATTTAATATGGAGGTTAAAGAATGGAACGCCTTTGGATTTTAATTCTATCTTTGACCTTATTGAAACACGCATGTTGTGTTTTCACTGCAATGTAACTTTTCTTCTGGGAAAATTGAGTTTTATAGTCAAAGTTCATTTCCCAGCATGAACTTTAAAAAATTGTGACAACCCTAGAAGATGTGACCAAGGTTACCAGATTGACAGTTTTATCGCCCTTGGCGACAAATATGGCAAAAAATACGATATCACCAAGGAATCGTCGAGAAGACTCTGGATGGAAAATTCTAGAAATTTCCCTGAAGCTATTTTAAGGACCTTTTGAAGCATAGGTCCACTCAGTCAAGATAAGAGAGTAGTTAAGGTCGTTGAGTGCGATATAAGAGACTTTGTGTGAGTTCCTGCTTGTAGAACTGTTATAGAGAGCCGTTTCTGGAACGTTGTTAATCTTGTTCATAACGAGTGCGTTTTCCACTACTGTAAATAATCTATTATAATATTTCTTGATGTGTATGCGCCTGTTTGTCTTTGTGTAATCCTTTATTCGTCCTCGTCTATTAACCGCTTGCCTGATTATCCCGAGTTATCTCGGGTTCGTATATATTGCAATTAATTATTCTCGCGAGAAAATTCGGTTGAAGCAGAATTTGTCAATACGATTTGTTTTATCATGAGGAAAACGAAGGAAGGAGAAAATGAAAGGAAATATTCTGCTTCGATTGGCAGTTTGTAAAGTTTTGTTGGTTTGGTGGATCTTTTGGCGGGATAGGTCACGTGTTTTCCCTACTGTATAAAACACGTCGGCTATTGGATCAGCAATGTAAAAAGAAGGATAGTTCCGTTGAAAAAAAGTAAAATAATGGTGATGATACAAGATAACGAAAGGGATCATTTTTAAGAGAGTGATTATGGTGGACATTTATACCAGTGGGAATGATTCTTCTGTACGTAGCCTACATTTTGTATTGTAAATCAGGAGGTTCACGATCACCCAAAAAATTTAGAATGGAACTGAAATTGAAAAAATAATTTCAGAAAATCATCGTGAAGAGTTTTTTGCCTCATCAGGAAGACCCAGCATTGGTCCTTCACCACTCAGGCTAACCTCAGGTCATTTTCCAGATTTATTCCTGCTGCTGAAAAAAAATTTAATACAACTAGAGTGTACTCTGTGCTCCCGTAAAACGGTAAGCCAGTAAGAAAAGAGACCAGAGAGAGAGAGATACCAGTGTACAGAATGTCAAGTATCACTTTGTGTTGCCCCCTGTTTCAAAAAAAGTTTAGTTTCATACGAAAACTAATATTTAACTTTTTTTCCATTTGCTCGAGATAACTCGGGCTAGTAAACTAATATTAAAACTAAATGCTTTTACACCTGTACACAATAAAACGTTCTACAGAAAACTTGTATATTTTATTTTGTTTCATTTCCTTTAAAATAAAATAAAAAAATTTGATGATTTTTTACAATTTTTCCCCAAAAAATTTGTAAGGGAAGCGGTTAATAAATCTATTATTATTTTAATGATTGGATTAATCGGCGGCTTTACTTCCACGAAAGGTTATAACCTTACTTACTAATGAACTTAGAAAAATATGGGAGTTAGTGAGCTTATTGTTAAAATTCCGTATGTTTTCGTCACGGAATGCGTAATGAAGAAGCTTACCTGAGAGAGGATGTGTGAGTCTTTCTTACAGACGAGAGTATTTGGACTTTCAGCCTTTGCTGTTCAAGAGAAGCTCCCGTTAACAAGGAAACGCACTTCTGAAAGGATGTTTGCTTGGCACAGAAGAATAATACTTTCGAATTTGTTGTGAATATCATCTTCGATTATCTGCAAAGAGGTAGAAAAAGTGTTAGCACGAAACATATAAAGCTTTTCTTAAATTTCGAGAAATTATTTTTTATTATAATTTAACTCAAAGGCAGTAATGATCAATTGGAAATTTTTATTAAAAATTGTACATTTAGCATTTTTTCACCTCCAAGACCAGATCAAAGGTTCCGGATTCAGAATTTTTAATTTTTCAAATTCTTTTAAACGATATTCGGGAGTATAAAAATTGAAACTTATCAGAGAAATGTTCATCTCTTAAAGATTTAGGACGTAGATGTGCTGAATCTTTTCTTTTTTTAAAATACTTAAAGAAACGTTTTGGTAAGGATATACCTATGTTTTCGATTTTCAAATAACTATTTTATGGGTCACTTTTGGGAATTATAGTTTTGAATTTCTTCTTCAAGCATTTTTTCTAAAGTAATTGTGACTATCTATTAGATATCAGTTTTATTTTTCGCAATAAATATGTATTGAAAGTAATAGGATAACGTTTCAAACAACGCCATTAATACTTTTGACTCAAAATTCACTTATATATATATATATATATATATATATATATATATATATATTATATATAATATTGTACAATATACATTTCCACCGTTTTTTTTATAGTTATGTGTCTTTAATCTGGTTTTTCTATCTTCTGGCTTTGTTAGTTGATAGTTTAGTCTTGTTATTTCTTCAATATATTATACTATATATATATAGTATGCTTTCTTATAATAACATTTAAATGGCATTGACATAACATTTAAATATAATAACTGGTTTTATTTTATATAATTTATCAAATAAATACTTAAATTAATGCATAGATGTAAACAATCGCTTGTATGTTTATATATGAGTGTATGTGCGGGTGTGAGTGTATGTATGTGTGTGAAGAGATAAACGACATTTTTTTCAAGTTTTTCAAGCATTCTATCGAAAAAAAGTTCATTAATTTTTCAGATTACTACACCATAACTCTTATCTACGAAGTTTATTCGACATTAATTGCTTTATAATTAATTAGTTTTTTGCAGAGGTAAAAGGCTATAAAAACTGACTGAGTCTGAAAATAAATAAAATTTGATACAAAATATTTATGAATTATTTCCTTTTAAAAATAGTTTTACATTAAGCATGAAACGATTTTTTTTAAAAAGAAAAACTAATTTTCTATTTGCACCAAGTTGAAACATTTTTTGTTTTGCTTTGTTAGTAAAAACTTCTATAATCAAAATGTGCACTTACTATTCTTAATTTAAGATTTATTTGTAAATATCTAAAAAACAAAAAAGGTATATAACGAGTGATAAAGGTTTACACTCGAACTCAAATCTCTTTAATTTCCTGAGAAACTAATTAATAATTTTATTTTAAATTTTGCTTTGTAATTATTTATAATAATAAAAAAAATCTCCTCACATAGCTCAAAATTTGCAATAAGTTGGAAGGTATGAGATTAGTACAAAGCAAGTGAATGCCGTAGCAATTTGCTTATGAATAAGAATTTTTTTAAAGGTAAATTTATTTTTAAATGTGTGGGTAATGTTATCTATTCCGAAGTAGGAATTAATTTTATTTTTAAGTACAGAGCTATTCTTAAGTATTTGACAAACAAATTCTAGTTGATAACCAGTTCAATTTCATTGATGATTTAATTTTTAGTTATTAAAAAAATTTAAATAGGAGAAAAATGTAGCTTAAAAATTGAATTATTTTTAACGAAAATAGACATGTTTTAGAAAATTGTATTATTATTTTTATTCATTTTATAGCATTTTAAATCTGAAAATACATATTTGCTAATAATGCCTTATTAAAATTAAGTATATGTTATTTTTTAGTTTTAATTCGTAATTGAATCTCAAATATTCACTATACCTAACACGAATCCTATTGTAAAATTTTTTGAAACCAGTATCAATAATTTTCTTCTATAAAATTATTGAACAATTTATAAGAGAAATGAAGAAATTTTCACAATTCGAGCAAAATGCTTTGAAGATTTTGTTTAAACTAAGCACTTTTTTATACAGTAAAAGATGAAAAAATCAAAAAATCCCAGAACACACATTAGAATCAAATATTTAAATTTTTAATCGATAATCTATGTTTAATTCTGATATGCATGCACGAAAACATATTATAATTCATTAAAAATAAAATACTTTTTTTTAAAAAAATGAGTCCATTAATTTATAAAATTATAACGAATAGAAAGTAATAAAAAAAGTGAACAATTATTTTTATTCTTGGCATAATTACTTTTACAAAAAATGGGGCAAGTAACGTAAATAAACTATAAACAACTCAATTTTTAAGAGCTTAACCATAACATCATAAGAATGAGGCTTTGAATACTTTTAAAAATTCATATTTTATATATAAAGAAACAGAAAAATTAATGCTAGAGATCATAGTAAAAGTTTACATTGCGATACAAAACTTACACTCTTTGTTGATATTTTTCCTCTTTTCTTGATCTATCTTACCTTTCCTTCCCTTTTGAACTTAATGAATGTTTAAGCTTTTTGATAATTTCAAGTTGTGTGTGTGTATTATTAACAATGGGTATTTTTTTCCGTTAATTCTTAATATTCATCTTAATTTGCTTTGTTTAGGGTCAAAATGCATTATATGATCAGTTGCTTCTAATATACGAAGAAAGAAACGATACTCAAACAAAAGGTTCTTCCTCACCTTTACTGTGCATTAATTTCTAACAGCAGTATCGAAGTTTACTCCAAAAGCTTTCAACTTCTCTCACTCTTATAAAAAATAAATATCCAACTCCTTCCGTGATTACACACTTATTACTCGCAAAAATATCACCTACTGAACACGGTTTCAAACAACGACTGAAATCAGCGAAACAACCCGTTTAAAATCAGGAAAACGTAGAAGTAGGTCAGAAATTCGCTTTCGGGTTAGTGCCCCTACAACAAACATCAAGACCGGATTGTGGAGGAAGGAAAAAAATGTGTGACTTTTCTCCAACTTTCTTAAAAAAATCGAATGTACTCGATTATGCAATATTAACGAAATAAAAGTTTTTTTTAAAAGTAATAATTACCTATTTATAAGCCAGCGAAAGAGCTGTCAGATACAGAGAGGTTGCAAACTCAACACCTGCTCCTCATGGATGCCACAGAGAGAAAGAAATTCAGCTGTAGAAAGTTGAAGTTTTCTTTTGTCACCTGCTCCTCTGTGGAGCTACTTAAACACACGCATGTTTTGTTTGCTTTGCAGTTGACGTTTGCGTGGATTCAGCGTGGTCCAGTCGCCGGCATACCACGCCAGGGCAGACATGAAAAACTAGAGTAAATATTAGTCACCATTAATGGTCATATAAAATACCATATATTAATATGTGGTTATTTCAAGGCTTTAAAGAAAATCTATAAATTTTTCTGTGAAAAGTTGTAGCATTAATCATATTAAAGGATATATAGTGATATATATATTTTTGGTCGATTGACGCAATATTGGGAGGTATAAGTACTAGTATCATTGTAAAAGCTATGTATTTTTATTTTATCGTAAAGAAGCTTAGGGTGTTGTTATCTGAAACCGGTTAAGAATATATATATTTACAGGTTATAGAATATATATATCATGAACTGTGTATATAAATTGACTGTGTTATATCTAGGAATTTTATCTATTAAATTGCTAAGATCGCGTAAATTATTTTTCTTAAATTTCGCATGCATTTTTATTTTTTCGCATGTGTTTCAAAGTTTCACGTTTAATGAATGATAAAAGTTATAATTAATTTTTCAACTACAGTTATCACTACGATCACTCAATTCAAATTTTTATTTTAATTTCGTAATTTTGTAAAAATCTGATCAAAAAGTGTTTGTGTATTCAAATGTTTTGTATTTGTAATTGTAATTGTATTTGTAATTTGTTTGTATATTTGTAAAAGGAATTTTCAGTTTTTTTTAGGAAAAAAATTGCTTAAACTTGTAGACTTTTTTAGTTTAGTTTAAAACTGTTATCCTCTTTGATATACAAACAGTACAATGTTATCTTAAATTAATCTAGAAATTTTCTGAGAATTTTGAAATAATATAAATTGTGAACTAAATTCTTCTCAGAAGAGAGCTATCTTTTATTCAAAATTAAAAGAATAAATTTCCTGAATGTTTAGAGAAGACTTATAAAAATATTTACTGTTTAAGCTAATTTACTATTTAAAGCAAACATGTTTTGAATGTTTTCCAAAATTACTATTAATTATTAAATTTATATACATTACAATCTGTTCATTTTTAATTAGAATTCCAAAGAAATATCCACACGCACGTGATTTTTATTTCAACTTTTAAACTCTAAAAGCGTAAAAATATCTTAAGAGATTTTTTAAAAAATAATTTCATTCCATTTGAAAAGTTTTTTTAAAAAAAATATTCACTTAATTTACATGGATGCATTATTAGCAAGAATTTCGCTGCTCTTATTTGTAAAGAACTTTTATCATTTTAAGAAGGTCGAAACACAACAAGAAGAAAGTAGGGAAAAAACGAAGTGATACTTTGAGATTAAAATACAGAAAAAAATTATAAAAAAGCTTTTGTTAATTATATCATTAAAAAAGGCACAAAATATAATTGAATTTCTAAAATTCAACTTAAAAGGGAAAAAAATCAACATTCTCCCTATACACCACATTTAAACTTAATCACTAAAACTTGTTTTGTTTTATTTTTTTTTAAAAGTTCTTTATACAAAAAATGTAAAAAATAACATAAAGGTAATCGAACACTAAATTTTTAAAAATTTTGATCCACATACTTTTATTAAAAAAAAAATCGTCAAATATCAATATATTTAACAATTTTTTTTATTTTTGCTTTCAGTTGATGTTTAAGATGTCGTTCGGCTCACATATAATTCTGTTTGTTCACATAACAAATATATTTATTCTGCTTATAAAGTGTGGGAAAAAACAAAGAAATTTGCAAGGGTCATTATTTTTATTATAAAAGTGTTTAACACCTGCTAAAAAATTAATAATTCGATGCAGCTCGAACTATTTTTTGTAGGTCTTGAGAGAGGAAAATAGAATTTGTAACAAGGGAGAAAACTTGTCCTTCTGACTAAGTTAATTCGACGAGATTGCTATAAGAAGTGCGAAGAATCTATTTTTGAGCTGTGTGAAAATGTATACAAAAAGTTTTAATTTCCACCTGAAACTCTTGAATTACACATGTTAATACCGAGATAATGAAATTAAGTATAATCAAAAAACAATTTTTTATAAAAACTTTTATTATTTAGAAATATTACTGTTTTCCGAAGTGAACATTACATGATCAATTTCTACTCATTCAGTAACTTTCTAGGAAGAAGAAAGTTGTTGAATGAGTAAAAATTCCGATTGCAAAATATGTGTGCTTGTGAAACAGTTGCTGTGTCTACGACTTACTCTGGGTCAAGGTAAAATTTATGTGTGTGTCTGCTATACAACTTTGCCAGACAAGCCAATTTATCTCGTCTGGCTAGCCTTGGCTACCTTGTTCCTTACATCGTTCACCGTAGAATTTTTTTGTTTTGTTTCTTTCCGAACACAACTTTCTAAGAAAATCTTATGTTTTTTTACACTAAACTTACCGACACTTTATAAATACCTATTTTTACAGATGACGGTCAAATGATCGCCTTTAAAAAAAACGTTATATTCTTTTCCAAATGATTATAAATGATTCAGAATTTATCATGGGAAACAAAAGAACAAAATAATTGCCAGGTAATAATTTAAAAACTTTTATTTATTTATTTACTTTTTCGAATTTCGGGGTACGCATGTCTTTAGAAAGAAGAATATGAATTGAAAAAATATCTTTTATTTCAGTAATTTGCAAATACAGTAAAATGCGTTTAACATGAAAACGCTTAAGACGAAATATCGGTTAACACGAAACAATACAACGGTCCCGCCAAGCTACTATATTTTCATACATTTTTTTCTCTTAAAACGAAACGAAAATCACTTTACACGATAAGATTTCCCTTCTAGGAATTAATCAAATACGAAAAACATCAGCCATGCAGGTTCATCATCTGAGTAATTCGTTGCAGTATATGATAATAATGTGTGTCAGCCCCAATTATAACACACAAAGACATTTTGGAGTTTGCTCAAAGCTCAGAAAATATTACTGATGCGGATTCCGACGACAAAAATGAGTTCCTGATCCCACATCATCTGAAACGAGGAACATCAGGAAAAGTATGTGTAGTAATTTAGATACATATTCCAATGGTGAAATTGTGACGGATCTATACGCGTCCTTTCACTAACCCTCTTGGGAAATCTTTGGGACCATGAAAAATATCAATCTTCTCTTAAAAAGAAGACGTGATATGCAAATTAAGTTTATTATATATAGGTTAGGTTCACTTGCTAGAAGGTTAGAAAGTTAGTTAACTAAAGATGACAAAGTGAAATATAATAAGAAGAAATACAGAAGAAGGATAGAAAGTCCGTGTGAGAGAATAAAGACAGGAAGGTGATATTTGTAAAGAAATTGAAAGATTAAGCCTTAATAGGTAAGAAGACTGCCGACACAGTTCATGTATTAGTCACCTTTATAATACGATTGATATTTAAAGTATTAAAGAGGTTTAAGTGGCAATTAGTTGTATATCTATCGTGTAAAGCAAAATTAAGGTAGAAGATTGATTATTAAAAAGTGGCTAATTTATTAGATGTATTCTCCAAAATGGCGATTCTCGTTTCCTCTCTCTGTTGACTAATCGGAAACACCCTATTTATAATGATTCATTGAATTGTTTTTGAGTTGATTGAAGTGCTAAGTAAAATAATTGCAAATTTTCATGTCGAATCATCCTTCACTTCCTCCCACACCTTCAGTCAGGTCTCAAGGTAGACGGGGGGAGGGGGGAGTATGACAAAATGAATAATAAAAAGGACGAGACATCAAACAATTTGATGCTAAAAAAAGGCAATGCGAAGAAGTTATATGAGATTATTTTCAAAAAATCAATAAATGTTTTGTTTTTTAAAACCTTGAAAATGTTGTGTTAAATTTCACTGTGCATGTTTTTGTTTCATTGATTTTTATTAAATACATGCATCTATACATATCTATGTAAATAAAATGTAAATGTTAAGAAACGTTTAATTAACGAAATTAAGTTTATTAACTTAATTTTGTTGAATATGTTTTTTTTTGGTGCAATATCTATCAATTACGAAATAATATCCAGTCCCCTTAGTTTCGTGTTAAGTGATTTTCACTGTATATCGTTATTTGAATTAAATTAAAAATTTTCACCGTCGTAGTTTTTACATTTTATCACAAGCATTTCTTACTTTGCAGACTTGGATCGTTGATGTATAAATCCTCCATGTAAAAAGAGTGTGTGTGAGAGAGAAAATAAAGGTGTATTTTTGAAAGGCGTTATTGCTCATTTTTTTTAATGTACCCGCTCGAACACATTGAAATGGTCAATTTCGATCAAAAGATATATTTTTTTTATATTTTAATTAATAAAGCAATATTTTGACTTTACAAAACATACATTATTTTATTTCGACGCTTCATTGAGGCTGAGTAGCATCTATGAAATTGTTCCAAATCTATTATGGCGAGTCTGATAACTCATAATATTATAGCTGTATTTCTCTCTCTACAAAACTGTTTGAATGTGATATTTATATTATTTTCTAGGGAATGTATTATCTCTTATTGTATGAATATGTTTCGAGTTATGACTTGTTATATTTCAATATGATACTCATAAATATGTTACATTTCTCTTATGACATTTATTCGATCACTAAAACTTTTATATTTTAAAAAAACTTTACAGTTTTAGTAAAATCCTTAGATAGTATTTAGTTTATTTTAGTAATACTTTTATTGATGGAAGTAATTACTTTTCACTCTAACGGCTTTCAAGAATCTTTAAAAAATTGCTAAAATATCACTTAAAATTGTGATGTTTTTTTTGTATAATAATAAAATTTATGCTATTAAATATTAATATATTTTGATGCTGACCTTTAAAAAGGTATTTATGATTTTTTGTATGCTATTTTTAAAAAGTATTTTGAACGTGTTCGGATACCTTAAAATGTGACTTGTTTTATGTTTAACACTTCTCCTCACGTGTCTCTAGTATTTATCTCCGTCCATATATAATAAAAAAATTTCACTTCTAAATTATGGATTTGAGTAGAACCTAAAAAGAATAGTAAACAAACCACTCTGGTTTTATTATTCATTAGATTTACTGAATTGTTTTTCTTCCAAAAATGGTTTCGGAAATTTTGTTATTATTAGTTAGATCATGTCCTTTTTACTACAATTGTCTTTCTTTATTGTGTGCGCTTATAACATGCATTTCGTGTTTTAGAGCTCGCCTGATGTTTTAGTTATGAGTTTCTGAATAGTTTCAACTTATATAAAGTACGTATCAAAACAAATTTTTCTTATATTAGCAATACAAAGGCTATAAAATGTTTATGGAGTAAGTATTAAATTGTAGTTTAATAAGCCGTTAATGTTGCTAATCATATTTTTTTTTTTTTTTTTTGCGTTTTTGCGATGATTGAAAAATAGAGTAGTAAATAGATTAATAAAGTTTTATTTAAAAAGCACAGGGACTTTCAATATTAGATAAAAAATTTCTAGCCTCTAATTTCCCTCTTCAGTGGGAAAACATTTGTTGGTAAATTTTCTTTCATAAATTTTTCACGTTTTGAAGAATCACGTTTACATTATATTTTTCTAAAAATATCAATGTTTCATTATTGTTATGGTAAATGTTAATGATACCAATGGAGAATTTAGGAGTTTTTTCCTCATTTTAAGCAAAAAGTTTCAAAGTTTACTAAAATTAATTTTTGGTTGTAAAGTTAATATATAAATTAAGCTAATGTAATTTTTATTACACTAAAACTTTAGCAGTACAACTTAATTTTTTAGAAATCATGTAGATGAAAATATATATTATGAAAATGCAGTGCTAGAGATAGTTTATTCAGTAATATATGCCAATGATTTTAGACTTCTTTATAACTTGTTAAATTTTAATAGAGCAAAAAATTTATTTAGTATGTTAAAACAATTTCTTCAAAAAGCATATTTAAAAAAATTCTGAACAAATATACACTGATACGTCAGTATTAATTTTTAACTATTTACAAATGCAATTTAAAATTTGGTTTAAATTATCGATTTAATACCAATTTTTTGGCTCTTGGTTTTAAAATATTGATCATGATGATTTTAAATATGTAGGAATGTTAAATAAGTAAATTGATTGAAACTGTGTAGATGGGGGGGGGCAGCACAAGATTACTCATGGCGAGAAACTCGATTAATGACTGTGAACGAGATTAATACAATTAACTTTGTACCATGTTTCACCCAAAATAATGCTCAGTTTTATATTAATTTTTATTACGAATGATACTTTAAAAGCTAAAATTCAGGAAATGCAATATTTTCTATGCAAAATAATTTACTTTCATTTACGTACAGCCGAACTGTTTGTTTAATAAAACATGATCAATAAGCTCATCGCTGAAGGAAAGTCATCTATCCAGTACAGTAATATTCTCTCAATTAATTTGACTGGGGCGATTTTGAAAGGCTAAAGCCACAATACAAAATCCGGACACACAGTAGTAAGGACTTAAAGAGTCCTGCGGGTTACTTTAATATAATGTTGGCATTGCCGGTTTAATCTCTTTTAGGACCCTGGGAGCAGAAGTTCTACTGGCTCCCTTGATACTGTCGGATCGTAATTTATAACCCGAAAATCTGGTTTAGTCCAGCTTATCCGGGCCTTTCCGGACCATGCGTCCCTGGGCGCCTGTGGATAAACCGGCACTGGATGCTGGTCCCCTTTTTACATCAATGACAGTCAGCAAACGTTTCGGGAGACTTTCCACCATTTTTTGATAGATGGAAATAGATATTGATTTTCATGGATATGGATTGATAGTTCATCCCGTGAGTGCTGGTAGTGAGGACAATCGATTTGGATGGCTATGTAATTTCCCAAAAGTGATCCCTGGTAATTAGGTAGGGGCAGTGGTGCAACGGAGAACATCCCCGCCCCCCGTAGAGTCAGGTTTGGGGCCCCTAAGTTGGATTTTACAAGGGGTTGGTGGCAGCCAGGCTTTGGACCCCTAGAGCCCTGGGAAACCCGCAATGCGGTGTTTGCGGGGGCGTTGCGGGGGCGTACTGGGTAGGGGGCCCCAGTAAAGTTTTTCAGCATCCATTTCATCAAACCATTGTTGAGTGTCTCAATGTATAAATGGAGCACTTCTCTTTCTGGAAAAGAGAGAAATATAGACCTTCCTCGAAATGCTACTATAGAGATGGGAGAGCAGCATTGTCCACAATGTCTACATAATCTCAGAATTCATTCTCTATCCTCATTTTTATAGCCTAAAGCTTGCTTTTTTTTGAAAACCATTCAAGATATTTCCTCTAGACATTTTACAAGTGGGAAAAGAAGTAATAATTTTTTAAAAAAATATGATTTCCCTAAATTTATTACGAAGGAAAATAATATAATTACCCCCTGTTATTTTATATCGCAGTTTGTGGATAAACACTACACCGAACCTTCACAAGAGTATTTCTACACCTTTTTTACAACCTAAATATTAATATGTATCGCATTTTTTTAAAAAAAAATGAAAAAGTGATATAGAGGGGCATTAATGTTTCATATTTATCAAAAAAAAAGCTACTCTCTCTACTACAGGATGCACTAAAATATTAACACAACAAAATTCAATTTAACCACAGAGTTATACAAAATTTAAGTGTCCTACTTTTTTATAGAGTGTATACGATTAGGTACGAAAGAGGTGGTGTCACCCCCAATATTTAAGAAGCTCTCATTATTAGATTTTCAGTAAAAAATTGACTTTGCGCTAATAAAACAGACGTATTTTAATAAAAAATTAATTTTTTTTTGTAAATTAATTCAAATGTTAATAAATTTTAAAAAAAGCTCCTCTAGAGAGAGTTATAATTACGTCGCAGTATAAAGCTGCCGAGGACTAGTGGCAACGAACTTCGTAATTTTGCACCATGGTCAAGTGACGAGGACGAAACCCGAGCTTCTTCTAGCTCCTACACCACAAAAACGAGACGACGTTTTAGCCTCGACTTATTGAACGTGCATCGGGCGCTCTGCCCGGTGGGTCTTCAGCGGCACCAGGCTCGAACTCATGACATGACAGTCACGAGTCCGTGACCTTGACCACTAGGATCAAGGTCACGGACTCAAGCAACAGTAACAGTGATAAGAAACATAAAAAAAAAGTTTAAAGTTTTACTTAGGTCAACAAAAAAAATTTATTTTAGTTACTTTTTATTAAATAACTAGCTGAAATGCCCGTTCTTCGCACGGGTTAAGTGTTAAAAACATAAATTCATCTATTATAGCAATTATAATATTTTTAGTGAGGATAAACCCTGTATGAAAAAAGTAGTAAAACCAAAAATTAAAAATATTTTTTTCAAATGAATGTTCTCACTATAAATAATTTTAAACAAATTGCAATTTTGCCTCAAAGTAAATAATAATTTAACAAAAACAAATATTTCAATGTAAGAGAAAATTAGCAAGTTGAAGAGTAAATAGATATGAATGAATGCAAATATAAATAAAAATTATTAAAGAAAAAGTGATAGCAGTTGTAAGTTTCTGCTATGGGAACTATGGGTGAAACAACCTGCAATAGATGAACCGAAAGAAAAAATTAATGATGATAAACTGATTCACTAAATGCTATCATAAATAAAAAATATTAGGAAGCCTTCAACTGAAAAAAAAATTAAATTAGCATTGCACCCATACCTCATATAATACTATCTAACATCTCTGCAATACATCTAATATAGAGTATTAGATGTAATTCAATACTAAAAAAATTTAATTAGTATGAACTAAAATTAAAATCTACCTAAAACAGGTCCCCGTTGAAATAGTCCAGAACTAACAACAGTACTAAATGAAACAAATAATAAACCATATTGTTAAAAAACACATTCTTAAAACAATACTTTTTTGCAATATTTCTATTAAAAATTATAATTTGATTGCAAAGAGCAAAAGAATGAGTATACATACAATGATAAATAACTATAGTAATAATTAAAATATATATATTGTATATGGACAGTATGATAACATAAAATATGCATATGATCTCCAAGAAACTACGTAAGGAACAGATTATCAGAAGCAACGTAAAATCATTTCAACACTGAATTTTAAAGAAACCCAGAGGGAAATATGAGAAAATCTTTTCAAGGTGCATCCTTTATCTGTGCAAACATTTTTGCGACCACACCTGATACAGTTTTCTGATTTGCAAGATTGCCAGAAGCAAAGTTAAGTTATGACGAAAAATCTGGTCAAAATGGAATTCCAAAGAAAATATGAGATTATTTCAAGGTCACCTTATCATAGTTTCAGCAAATAACTTTTTGTTAAATGTATGACTTTTTCTCATTAAAAACAAAGATTAATTCTTATCGGTCATAAGGACCATAAGGCAAAAAAACAGCGACACGCAAAAAAAAAAAAAAAAAAAAAAAAAAAAAAAAAAAAACATGGTACATACTGGTTCCTCATAAATATGAAGCATTATCTTCACGATATTACCAACATGTTAAGAGCAATTAGTTTGAATTCAGTGTCATTTTCTTTCTGTTATATTTAAAGCAATATTCTCTACATTGAACAAAATATTGAATATGCTGATGAAGGAATTATTATTAAGAAGGATGAATATTTATCTTCAGCAACAGAAAATGGCATCGATATGTAAAGCATACAACATTTATATGTAAAAAATGTATTTAATGCATGTGTATATATACAATCTGCATATGAACAGATTTGTCAGAAGGAAAATTACTTTGATGAGCATTTAATCGCATCCATAGTTTCCGTGTTCATCCATAATTTTTCTAACAGATGTTTTTTTTAATTTTTTTTTTTGTGAAGAAATGGACATGACAAAAAAAAATTCTGGTGAGAAGGGAAGGTGTAGTTTCATTGATTGTAAAAAAAACTCTTTGATATTTGTGTCATGAATAGGTAATCATGATCGAAGATTCTGTTTACAAAAGGCCTCACAAATTATTATTAGGCTGAAAAATAGACTTTTTGAGTCTTTGTATCACATAATTACTGTACCAACAATGATACGCAAGAAAAGGATAGTTCAGAAAAAATAAAACTGTGACACTGAAATAGGAATTATAACATCAATTTAAATTAAAACGTTATCTAAAACAGAAAAAGTAAGCCTTAATTTTGATAAAATTGCCATAAAGTTTTGAACAATAAAAAAACACACAGCAGAAAATCTTAAATATTTAAAATTGAAATAAAAGAAACAAATAAATATAAAAGTAACCTTACATATAGTATAGAAATTATAATATTAATTCAAACCAAAAGCTACTTTAAATAAATAAAGATTTGATGAAACTACCATAAGCAAAATCTTATACGTGAATAGAAATTCTAACTTAAAATCACAATATTGACAATCTGTTAATCTCAATTAGTTTGAATTGAGTGTCATTTTCTTCAGTTGCATTTTTCTACTTTTTTTGTTACAATGAAAAAACATGGAATCTACCAATAAAGGAAAATGGTACTTATGTATTGGCGTCATTGCAGCAAAATTTGCACCACAATATCAAAATAACAGATTCTTATATGGGAAAAAATCAATTAGTTACTTTTTATTAAATAATTACAATTAATATAAATATGTTTTATCATATGCCAGAATCACTTTATTAAGTGGCAAAATAGAAAGCGATTTTCCTTGCAATTTTCCATTCTATATATGATGTTGGACTGTTATTTTTGTTTGTTACTATTTATACATTAATTAAATTTAATTATTCTAATAAAATAGTATAGTAAAAAAAGTTCCATTCTCTTATAAATTAGGCCATCTTAGGTGGGATTCGAATTCACAACCCTTGGAATCGAAGTCCAACACGCTATCCATTGCGCAACAGGAACACTAAAAGCGATTTTCTATTTTACATATGATTTTGGACTATTATTTTTGTGTGTGTTTGTTACTATTCATTCATAAATTAATACAGAATAAATGAACTAATATTTGAAAAAACTGTATTAACATCTAGTGATCCACTACAAGTTTTAAAAAAACATATTTGTGTGTGAACTTGAGTGGATGAATAAAAGGTATTTTATTAACCATGAAAATTTGAACAAGATATATATACATTGGGAGAGTGTAAACTATAATAGTAGGAATTGAAAAAAGGAGTGATTTTTTCCCATTTAAATGGATAACCATCAAAAGTGTTTTCTTTATAGTAGTTAATTCTTTTAGCAATACAAAAAAATTTCAAAATCGAAGAATTTTTTTATTTAAAAATGATGTGAGAAATTTTTTTTATTATGTATAACTTCTAGTTATGTGTAAAAAGAGTAAACTTAAAAAAAAAACGAGTCTTACAGTAGTCGCATATGATGTGTAACATCTGACTTTTTATCATGGTAAATACGCAATAGTGACTTTAATCCTGAAAGAAATGAATCGGTTATGACTGGAAATAATTTTCTATCGAATAATTATATCTTTAATGTGAAAATTTTATTTCATTAACACAAGGAGTAATGCAGTTTTTTTTATCAAAAATATTTATTATTGTTCAATTTGGGGAAGAGCGGAGACAATAGATATATGAAAACTAAAAGTATGACACATATACTTGTAATTTCAAAGAATTTAAAGATCGTTGAAAAACGGCGTCAATAACAATACCACTGTTAGTTTTCGAAACATTTCGATTAGTGTTCATTTCGTGCTTGAGTTCATCTTTCAGAAAAGCTATGAGCGGCTCAGCTTCTGGCAAACTGAAGTTAACGTTAAAATCACCACTCAACATCATGGGAAGCGAGTGATAGTTTTTAAAAAAAAAGAGCAGAACCACCTTCGGTATACGGTAAAAGTACAAAATGCAGGGAATCTTTAATTTTTTAACTGATTCGGAGAAATGTATGCGACCACCAAAATGACAAGACTTGCTGGTATGTGCGGTAGGCGGGCGTCTTAATTGCTACTACAGTTGGACCCTCAGACGAGGGTAGCGAAGAAACACCGTCAAGCTCATGCTTGTTGTTGTTGTTGTCGTGCCCTTCCCGCAGGGAAGGAATGAAAGTTGCCATTGTCTGAAGCGCATGCTTAAAAATTAGAAATATTAGAGAAAATCAAAAATACCCGTTTACTTAATTAGTTTTTTTTAATCGAGAAATCTTTTTTAATCACAATTAAAAATATTTTATTGACAGCGACAGGAATTAACCTCAAAGTATGAAATGATAAGCACTTAAATATTTATTCAAATAATTCCATATTACTTACTCCTATTTTTTTTAAGAATGATGAGCTTTGTCAGATGCTTAACAGGAAATATAATTATTAATTTATAGTTTACACATATATAAATAAATCCTCAGATTTCACACACAACGAGCCCTGAGACTTACACATTTGAGCGTAATAATCACAAGTCTATTCTGGTTGAAGTCTAATAAGACTTGCTGGTGTGTGCGGTAGGCGGGTGTCTTAATTGCTAATAGAGTTGGACCCTGAGACGAGGCTAGTGAAGAGACACACCCAAGGCGCTGAATTGGTCAAATCGAACAACGCGCGCTTCCCCCGACTTCCTGTTACGCATTTCCGTCCCTTTTCACGAAATCACTCCAACAAATATCCAGCAACCGAGAGTAAAGATGTTACACATCAAAAACACGCCTAAAGTTTTGTTTATTTAATTGGTGTAAATGTTGTGAACGTGCTTTTGTATTTATTTTTTAAAAAATAAAGCATTTGATGTGACATAATATTTAATTCAAAAATTTACATTCAAAATATTATTGAAAGGAATATATGAAGCGCTTCAGCTTCATATTCATATAAACAAACATAAATCAACTGCAATTTTTCGATGTAATTTTTTTTAACACGCTTTTATAAGTTTCACTTGCATGTAACGGAATCTTGGAACTCGATTTTCACCCACTTAAAAAGGTCAGATTAATTCGAAATTTTGCACACTTGTCAAGGACCGAAGACAATACAATAATTTCATAATTTTGTTCCATTGTCCCCATCAGGATCGTCAGGAATCACAATAATCAGATTTGGCGACAATTTCATGTACCACTCCCAGATTTGGCAACTTGTTGCATGTACAATTTTCAAATTTGGCGACTAATTCCATGCACCATTTTCAGATTTGGCGACTAATTCCAAATGCCATTTCCAGATTTGGTGACTAAAAGAAAAAGGTGTAACCCTACAGCGATTGTTTTTAATTTAAAGCTATTTATATGCAAGTATAAAATACACTTGTGGTTTATAAAAATAAAACAAAAAAAAAGTGTTCTGTATGTGAGAAAGCGGAGGGTGGGTGTGTGTTTTATCAATTTATTACTGTGATGTGAAAAAAATAATTTATGCTCTAACTGCCAAATATTTTTTATTTTTATAAAGCAATGCCTTTGGAAGTGATGATACGATTTAACATTATAGCAATACGTTTAAAAGGTGATAATACGATTGACACTTTATGTTACCTTGTTTTTATTAACTGGCTTTCTTTAATGTCTGTGCGAGTGGAATTTTGTAATTGATTTTGAACTGTGTGACTTTCCGATGAGCTAGAAATTTGAAATTTGGACCATATCTCAGAAGTGGATGACAATGCATAAAAATGTGAAATAAGAAAAAAAAGAACGAAAAGGAGGAATTTTATACTTTTTAGTCCTTTTTAAAAACATGGTACATTAAATTTTTTTTTAATTCTAACTTTTTCTTCTTACCACACATTTTATTTGTTTGACCTGTTCTATAGAGACAGAATCTAATATAACTAGACGGGACTCATGCGAGGACCTGTAAACGGAGAGAATAAATACCCTTCAGACCCGTCAATCAATATCCGTTGAAGAACAAGACTAATTCCAGCAGCCACGTAATACCAGCTTCAAATATTAAACTAAAGGATAAATTCAACAATGAATAAATGATAGTTTAAAAAACTAAAAAAACACGCTTTTATTGTAGATCGAACTAAAAAATGAAAATAAATTTTCGTTTAAAAAAAAACTAAAAAACACGCTTTTATACTGAATCGAACTAAAAAGTAAAAAAAATAATTCTTAATATAAGAATAAAATGATGAACGAGAAAATTAATGTCATTGTGGTAAAAGCGTGGGGTGCAATTTCGGAATTAAAAGAAGTTAGAAACTATAACAATTGACATATTTATAGAGCACCCCACGCTTTTACTCCAATGACATTAATTTTCTCGCTCATCATTTTATTCTTATATTAAGAATTATTTTTTTTACTTTTTAGTTCGATTCAGTATAAAAGCGTGTTTTTTTTTAAAACTATAATTTATTTTTAAAAAAAAGATCGAAGCCATTTAAAATTATAAGTTATAAAACGCTTACACAAATCGACCAATTACTAACCGAAATAAATATTTATAGAACGCACGTAGGATTATTTCAGCAAAAAACTTATTTCATATCGTTTGCAGAATGATTGAGAGTTCATTAAGATCACTCTCTTCAAGCAACACAAGGTCTATAGGAGAAGAACCTCGTACTTTTGAACCTCGATCAAGTGACGATGACGGCCTCTGAGCTAGCATCTCCTCTCCAAACAACCACACCACGCCAATGGGAGGACTTTGAGCCTCGACATATTTAACATATATCCGTCCTTCTACACTCATGACATACTGGAAACTAGTTCGTGACCACTAGGCTACTGTGGCCGGAGTGGTCCGAAAATTTAGAGAGTGGGTTGACTGCTCAAACGTCATCCTCACCACTGGACTGATGTTCAAAATTGTAGAGAGTGATGTTATACCAGGGGTGGGCCACCCACTAGCCGGGGGCCATATGTGGCCCACCTTGAATAATTTTGAGGCCTGCGAGATTCCTTATAACTTTAGAAAATGCGACTATTTTGTGCAATATTTTTGCTTTGTGTTTTTTAACAAATAAATCCCATATCTGTTTCTACTTTATCACGTTGCTCAGTAAAATGTCTGACCACCCCAAACTTCTTAAGCAATTGGCTCTAGAGGTGATTGATGGGATTCCACTGGATGCAGTCAAGATCTATACTGATGGCAGTAGGGGGGAGAAAAAACACTATACTGGCAGTGGAGTTTTAATTGAACTACCTGGCCGCAGCAACATCAAAATTCAGAGAAGAAATGCTGACCACGCTTCTGTCTTCAGAACGGAGCTAATGGCTATCATGTGTGTGATCTTTCATTAATTAACAACATACAAGACCAAGTTTTTTCTGAAATTTGGATCCTGACAGACAGCCGATCCTTCTTCCAACATTTATCGAATTGGCCCTCTATCGGTGATAGCACCAGCAGGAGTATTCTACACTTTTTTAAATAGCTTTCAGATCGGCTAACCTATCCATCTACAGTGGGTCCCTTCTCATGAAGGCCCGCCTGGGAACGAAGTAGCGGATGAACTTGCGAAGGCGGCTGCCAACGATCCTGCGGATCCAGAAATCACACATGGTTCTTACGTCGGCCGAGATCTACTCCAGGGCTAAAGAATTAATATGAAGAACCTGGGTTGTCCCTCCTGTACATCCATGGTACTTTCAAAGACATCCTGGATCCGCCATATCATTCAAGGGTTCCAGATCTTATCAGACGGCATTCTCACAATTTTCGACTGGTCACCTGAGATGCATGAATTTTGAAGGTGGCAAAAGAAGCTTTCCAATTTGCACCAAATGTGAGATCAGTCCTTTTTCTCCCCAGCACATTCTGCAATGCCTGGGGTTTTCCTGTGAGGAGGCTGTTGCTTTCCCCCTGTTGTTCTTAGACTATGTGCAGATTTATGGGCTTAAGGATTTGGTATAGTTTCACTAAACCAGATGGGGATTAGTCCCACCATCACCACTTTATCACGTTGCTTTGTTACTGCGAATCTACTTTTTTCGAAATTGAATTTTATCAAACATAAATCATTCTCAAACTTAACGAACGAAAACCTGCAACACGCATTGAGATCGACTTTCAAAAACTAAATGAAAGAGTAGGGAAACAAATATCTCACTAATTAAACAAACTAAGCATTATTTTATCATTACGTTATTATTATTATATTATCTATGTTTGTATAAGTAAAAAACAATAAAAACAATAATAATACGTCAATCTGTTTTAAATTTTCTCTCCAATAAATGTAGTGGGTCTAAATCTAAGTATTAAGACATATATTTTTATATGCGGCCCACGGGATTATTATGTTTTTCCGAAGTGGACCACGAGGTCATTTGGGTTGACCACCCCTTGTTTAAACACTCATTCTCTTTCCACGTAGTCAAGGTAACGGACTCGTAGCGGCGTGTCATGAGTTGGAGCCTAGTATCGCTGAAAACCCACCGTATAGAGAGGCTGATGCACGTTAAATCTGTCGATGATCAAATGTCTTCCCATTGGTGGGGTGTGGAAGTTAGCAGAGGGGTGCCGGCTCAGATGTCGTTTTTGTCACTTGATCATGGTTCAAAATGATGAGGTTCGTCGCCAAAGGCCCCCGAATAGCTGAACAGTGAAACTTTAGAATTCACTCCCTCAGCTTAACGTGAGGAATAGCTCTATTGTTGCTTCGGGTGAGTGAGTGAATATTAACGTCGCACTGTTCAGCTATACACGAGGGCTTTTGACGACGAACAGCGTAATTTTGGTCAAGTGACGTGAACGACACCTGAGCTGGCACCACCCTCTCCTAACTACCACACCAGTGGGAGGACGAATGAGCTCTCTACAACGTGTATCGCTCCCCTACACGGCGCGTCTTCAGTGGTACTGGGCTCGAAATCATGACACACCGGCTACGAGTTCGTTACCTTGACTACGTGGAAAGAGAATGAGTGTTTAAAAAAATGGGGTGGTCAACCCAAATAACTTCGTGAAATAACCCTTCCGAAAAACATAATAATCCCGTCGGTCGCATATAAAAATGTATGTCTTAATACTAGATTTAGACCCACTACATTTATTGGAGAGAAAATTGTAGCCATGATCCAATACCTTGACCACTTAGCTACCGCAGCCACATTGTTGTTTCGGAGTACGACGTTCATAAGCAATTTATCGCCACATGAGGCATTGGAAATTCAGTTCCATTTATTACTTAACTGCTCCCACTGATCCATCTTCAGCAGAATCTGGGCAGAAACATGGATTTTATACGTTTTTACTGATGGGTGCCTTCTAGACAGATATTAGGGTGATGAAGCCGGTATCTTCTGTGAATTGTTTAGCTTTTACCTACCACTAGGTATTTTTACTACTGCCTTCGATGGCAAGATTGAAGCTATTGCAGTAGCGGTCGAGCAACTATCACTAAGAAGCTCCGAGCTCAACAGGACCGTTATCTTTTCCGACACTAAATAAGTATTACAATCTCTATCTCAAAATTACCTCTGTAATTCACAAAGAATATTAAAATGCGGATCGTCCTTAAAATATTTTCCTCATAAAATCCCTTTTCAGTGGATACCGGCTCATTGTGACATTGCTGGGAATGAGCATTCTGACTTTCTTGCTCAGAAAGAAGCCCTTGTGATCCAAATACTCGCGAGAATTTCTATCTTTAATTCCTTAAGGATTTTTTCTAATATGGCCTTTAAGTATAATTTTAAAATGGAAGTTGATGAGATGTCGACGGACAAGAACTGGACAATCTTGAACAAGAATCTGTCTTGGGTCCCTGGGACTCAGAAAAGCTGCTATAGCTCATTTTAGACTTTTAACAGGGCATGATTGTCTGAGATCTCATCTCTACAGAATTGGTATCACTGACTTACCGGACTGTATTCTGTGTGACTCGGGTCAGCCTATGACTGGTGGACATTTGGTCGTGTGCCCTGCACTAATTAGTTCTTAATTCAATTGTCGAAAAATATTGGAGAGCCCGTGCACTCATGGCAAAGGTGCTGTTGTAGTGTGTGACATTTGTAAATTTAAAAAATCTTCAACATATTTGATAAAAAAAATCACGACAATATCATCAGCCCCTCTACACGGCGCGCTCATTTGCCGGAAAGTTTCACTTCCGAACATTACATATTTTGGAATTGAACATAAGTGCGCCAGACGTGTTAATGTAATCAAATAAAGGCAAACTTCATTGCATTTTTTTTTGTGGTTTAAAATGGCGCATGGACATCATTTGACATTTCATCGCCTTATGTTATTATCACGTGCTTGTCATTCGTCGAATGAATGATAAATCGTCATTTTCCTTTATGCTTACGTAATGTTATGGGAGGAGGAATAATTTCCATATAAGAAAGTAGTCCATGTTTGTCCAGGTTTGCTGCGGAAAGCAATAATAATATGATCTGCATAATGTACGTGCGCGGTTGACATTTTATGAACTGACGTTTTGTGTCTACATAAACAATATATATAATGTCTCCTTTAATTTACATTACTGCAGTTTTCTTATTTTTATTGACAGTAGACGTATAGCTATAAATGGAATGAAATGTTTAATTGCTTTTATAAAAATCAATTAAATGTTTTATAGGTGAACCAAAAATATAGTAAAAAGACCATCATGTTGTTTAAGTATGTTTAATGTTGTTTGAAGTGCCAGGAGAAAAACTGGGGGAAGAAATTTAAGTATTTGCTTAAAAATTATTTTAAAAATAGTTGTTAATGATACGCTTTAGTTGCAATATACTCTACGAGAAACGCACAAATAAAAAATATAAATAATGCATATTGATAGAATGAATTGAAAAAAAAATATTATATATTTTAAAAATTGATAAAAATAACTAATCCTCAGTTATGGGTTTTTGTAAAATAAATGAAACTGAGTATTATTTAAGTGTCGTGTTTTGTTAACTTCACCCCCCTCCTAGTATATATGAATACATAGCTTCATTGAAAAGTCCGTGTAAAACTTTTGCATCATGTACACGAATTAAAAAAATATAAGCTAAAAATGCTTTATAATGAATAAAAGCTTCGCTTTAAAGCAATGTGATAGCTATTGGCGATGGACCTCGTATTTTTGAAATCTCGGCCAAGTAACGAGGACGACATCTCAGCCAGCACCCCACTCTTCTCCTTTCCACTACACGCAAACGTAAGGACTTAGAACTTTAACAGAGTTTTCGTGCATCAGCTCCTTTTCATGGGGGGGGGGCTTCAGTGGCATCAGGACTTGAGTCCCCGGATTTGACAACGACAGCCACGAGTTCATGACCTTGACCAAAAGGCTACCGTGACCGCTATGATTGCTTAAAAATAGTATGTGTCTGTTGTGAAATTAAATAAAAACATTAGCTTTACAACTTTCGGGAACACTGATGTTGATAAATGCGTTTCTGAATGGTCTATAATATGCATAGTTTGACTCTACACTGTGTTAATAAAAAAAAAAAAGAATTTTGTTTTTAAAATCTCGAGAACTTCTGATAATGTTCAAAAATAATTTTGCAAGAACTCAAAAATATTTGTAGAGTAAATTATAGTTTAAAAAATCTAGCCCCCCCCCCTTCTCTCTCTTTAATGGTCAATCGTAAAAAATGTAAATGACGATTCTTAATAAAAGAATAAATGATAAACGAGAAAATTAATGTCGTTGTGGTAAAAGCGTGAGGTACTCGATATCAACTGTTGTAATTTCTTACTAATTCTATTCCGAAATGCTGAGTTAGTGTAAAAATATAGTACACTCCACGCTTTTACCACAATGACATTAATTTCCTCGTTCATCATTCTATTATATTAAGGATTATTTTTTTACTTTTTAGTTCGATTAGCCATACAAGTGTGTTTTTTAATTTTTTCAAACTATAATTTATTTTTCATTTTTTAACACGCTTTTATAAGTTTCACTTGCATGTAACGAAATCTTGGAACTCGATTTTTACCCACTTAAAAAAGTCAGATTAATTCGAAATTTTGCACACTTGTCAAGGATCGATGACAATACAGTAATTTCATAATTTTGTTCCATTTTTCTGATCAGGACATCAGGAATAATGATATCCTGATTTGGCGACTAATTCCATATACCACTTCCAGATTTGGCAACTTATTGCACATACCATTTTCAGATTTGGCGACTAATTCCATATACTATTTCAAGATTTAGCGACTAATTCCAAATTTAGTGACTAAAAGATTAAGGTGCAACCCCTAAAGCGAATACACACTTGTGGTTTAGAAATAAAACAAACAAAAAAGTATTTTTTTATGAGCAAGGGTAGGTTGAGTGCGTCAGAGTTATTTCTTACCATAATATAAGCAATTGTCTAGTTTTCCTGAAAATGGAAATTAAAAAAAAAGAATCATGCTTGGGGACAAAATAATTTATGTTCTAACTGTTAAATATTTTTTTATTTTTACAAATCAATACGTTTAGAAGTGATGATACTAACTAATATTATAACAATACGTTAAAAAGGTGATAATACGAATGGCGCTTTATATTTCTTCTTAAAACACTGATTTGATTTGCATCTACAGAGACGGATTTTTTGAAATATAACGATCTGGGATTTATCCTAGGCCCCGTAAACGGAGAGAATAGATACACTTCTGACTCATTAATTAATATTCATTGAAGAGCAATACTAATTCCAACAGCTACTTAATTCCCCTTCCCCGGCTCCAAATACCAAACTCAAGAATAAATTCAACAATGAGTAAATGATAGGGTGAAAAACTAAAAAAACACGCTTTTAATGTAGATCGAACTAAAAAACGGAAAATAAATTACAGTTTTAAAAAACTAAGAAACACGCTTTTGTAGTGAATCGAACTAAAAAGTAAAAAAATAATTCTAAATGTAAGAATAAAATGATTAACGAGAAAATTAATGTCATTGGGGTAAAAGCGTGGGGTGCTTTGTACTACATATTTACACTAATTCAGCATTTCGGAATAGAACTAGTAAGAAATTACAACAATTAATATAGAGCATCCCACGCTTTTACTCCAATGACATTAATTTTCTCGTTAATCATTTTATTCTTATATTAGGAATTATTTTTTTACTTTTTAGTTCGATTCACTACAAAAGCATGTTCTTTAGTTTTTTAAAACTATAATTTATTTAGTTCATTCTACGATAAAAGTACTTATTCTTAGTTTGTTAAACTATCATTTATTCATTGATGAATAAATCTTAAATGTGTCATTTTTCAGAATCTTGAATACCCATTGGCATCCTATCAGTGAGTCGATACAGCCTGGTTTGCAAAATGTAGGATTAGCCAATTGAAGGAAATCTGCAAGAGCTAAATTTGAAATATTTCATGCGGAAGAAGGCGTTAAGTCAATGATATTTTTCACTAAAAAGAACTCAATATTATCTCTGAAATTTCCATCAGTATTAGACACAAAAGTACACTTTTTGAATTGATGAGTTTGTGAGAAATTATTTAATCCGGTGCGAGAGAGAGACCTCTAAATCAATTTTCAGCTGTTTGGGTAAAATTAAGCAATAAATGATGCTTCATTCCACAGATCTGAGAAGAGAATTTAGAAAAACATACTTTATATTTGAGTTTAACGGTCAGAACAGTGCTTCTCAAACTTTCGATATTTGCGATCCAATTTTCAGACATGATTTTCATCGCTCCCTCCTCATACAACAACAATGTATTGAATGCAATAATAATGTACTTCAATGCTAAAGCTACAATGCGACTTTGATATTATGAACTACACATATTATCAATATATGTATTATATTTTGTATATGACAAGCCCATGGAAGTCACTAGTAATCACTAAAATTGCTTTTAATTTAGCATTGTAAATCAATTATTAAATGCTTTTTGCCTCACAGATACATTTATAAATTTCTTGTATCAGTGTGAATATATATATATATATTATCATGTCAGAATGTATTTTGTTTTACTTCCTTTTAGTAAATTAATAATTATTTTATATATATAAATATTTTATTTTGGACTTTTCGATATGCTTGCGCCCTCCCATCCTAAGTAGGGTTATCAGGCCCCCTCATGGGGGGGGGGCGTGCACCACAGCATGAGAAACGCTGGGTTATAACATAAATATTTTTTTCACATGCATGAGTCTTTTATTTTTTTATTTCCATTTTCAGAAAAACTAGATAATTGTTTATATTATGTTATTACATTGCTGACGCGAAAGTTTTCTCTTTTATAGGGTTGTAACAATCTTTTGATCACCAAATCTGGAAATGGGTTATGGAATTAGTCGCCAAATTTGCAAATAGTATATGGAATTAGTCGCCAAATTTTGAAATGGTATATAGAATTAGTTACCAAATCTGGAAACGGTTCAATGAATTAGTCGCCAAATCTAAGATTCGTTATTCCTGATGTCCTGATCAGGACAATGGAAAAAAATTTCGAAATTATTGTATTGTCATCGGTCCTGGACAAGTGTGCAAAATTTCGGATTAATTTGACCTTTTAAAATGGGTGAAAATTGAGTTCAAAGATTCCGTTACATGCAAGTGAAACTTATAAAAGCGTGTTAATACTAACATAAATGCGGCTCATTCTGTACCAAAAGTTTATAAACAGATTTTCAATTTTTCAATTCTGATGTGTTGCTATGTTATTCATTTTTGAAATGACTTTCAGGATAAGAGATATTTTAATTTTTACAAAAACTGGAGCACTTTATTATTGTTATTATATGAAATTGCTTAAGAAAACAGTAATTATATTAATATAAGGGGCTGTAAATTTTGTAATAAAACAGTGATTGATAAATCTGAAGGTTAAAACACTTCTACTATTATACAGAACATACACAAAAAGTTTCAGTTAATTATTTTCAAAACTTTTTTAACAATCACTGGCCCCGTTTGAGAATTAAAAAAAAAACACATTTCGAGTAAAACGCATTTTAAAGTATGAAATCTTCATTAAAGTAATAGCATCTGCAGTGGCGGATTAAGCGTGTGTCGGACCTGGCGGCCGCCATGGGAACCCAGCCCTGGTAGGGGTCCCAAGCTTGATGAGTGCAGAGGGTAGCGACAAACCAACCACGCCACCTTGGAACAAGAAATGAAAAGAAAACAAAGATACAATGAAAACCCCGCTAGAAATTTATCGAGATGTAAAAAAATCCTAATGTAGAAAAGCTTTTGAAAATATTTTTAACAATACCGATATCGAATGTATCATGTGAATGATCTTTTTTAGTTTTAAAACGTGTTAAAAATAATTTAAGAAGTACTATGGGAAAAAAGAGAAATTGAATAACATATTCAATTATTCATGGCCATATTATATACAGAATAAAATGTTTTGGACAAAATAGATATGGTAAAAATAATATTTGATGAATTTGCCAAAAAGAGAAATCAAACTGTATAGCAAAACTGTAAGCTCTTAAGTAAGGTTTTTAATTTTTTTTTTATGTATTGTTCAGATTTTTCCTTTAGCTGATGAGTTTTATTATAGCAATACATTTTATTTTGAGAATTTAAAGTAAGCGACTCTTTTCACTATTTTAGTTTTTCGACTCTTAAGCCCATGGGCCTCAAACCTTTTATCGCCAGAGGCCTCCAACTACCTTAATCCGCCTCTGAGCATCTGCTTTTGCTAAAAGACTTATAGTTTTTGTTCTAGCGAACGGAAAATAACTGAATTTTATTATTACTTTTTTACGCGATTTTTGAGGAAAATATTCAGAGAATTTTCACCTTACACAATTTTTTAAAATTGTAAAACGTATCGCCAAATTTACCATTTGTCGCAAGTATTTTTACACGATTATCATCGTATGATTTTCTGAGGATCGTATCTACCGTGTAAAAAGAGTACTGGGTGTACTTCTAAAAACAAACATTTTGGGATGTTTGTGTTCCACAATTATAAAATAAAAAGTAGCGTAAAAACTTCAAATTTTGAAAATTAAAATAAAATTGTTCCATTTTTGCATTCTGTCAAAAAGTTATATGCAATAAAAAATGTGCCATTTTTTGGAGCATTTGGGGCAAAAAAAATTGACTGCTTAAGGGGTTAACATTCTATTTTTCGTAAACTATGCTATGTTATCGGGAAATAGGGACATTTTAATTTTTCAATATTTTTTTAAAACTCAGCATATTTATTCGAATTTATTTTAAGTTTTATTTTGAGATATTCGTAAAAAAAATAGCTTGATTGATGGAACTCTCCGCAGCCGCGGTCCCTTCTTTTGTCCGCCCGCGAGCGATGCACGTGCTGCATACCTGCTAGGAACTGCACTAGCCATCGTTACAATACTTTTGCTTATCTGACGGTTTAAAAAAACAAAAACAAAAAAAAACTTGTACAAATCACCTTTTCTGTACCAAAAGGCGAAACAAAAAAATTCTCCAACGCTTGAACAGACGTATGCACGATTCTCCACTAATGTTGACATAGCGACATCTGTTGGCGGTCTTTACAAAAGCAGAAAAATATTGTAACAAAATATATTAGAATTTTTTTTTTTTCCTTTTAAAATTTCTATTATATATATTTTTTATCATACAATTAAAGTATTTTTCAAACAATTTTATGCTATTTTTTCTTTGAATTAGTTTTAAAAAACCCTGGTCATTCGTAACATTTTTTTCTTGGCTTTCGCGAACATCGTATAGTATGGGGAACTGTAATTTCAGCGTCAGCCCTGTTGATCCCATCATCATAGTCTATAGAGCTGCATGGACCTCCTGTAGCTGCGGTAGCGTAGTGACAAAGATCAGGACTCGTGACTGGCAGGTCTTGAGTTCGATCCTTGTGCAGCTGAAGACCCGCCGTGTAGGTTGTTACACGTTTAAATTGAGGAGGTTTAAGCGTCCTCCCGTTGGTGTATTGAGGAAGTTAGGAGAGGGGATACCAGCTCAGGTGTTGTCCGCGTCATTGGACCATGTTTCAAATCACAAGGTGCATTGCCATTGGTCCTCGTGCAGTTTTATAGTGCGATGTTGATATCACTCTCACTTACTCAGTGATTTCCTGCTCAGGGGCACTTATTGCGAGAGGTCCTCCCTGACGGAATGGTATTAATGTATTACGAGAATGCAAATTCTCGGTAAACTCACCCAAGGTATGAAGGACATTCAATTATCTCCAGCGAAGGTTAGCATGTGAAGGCACTAAATCATCTTCTGCTTTTTGGCGTTTTCAGTCATCAAATCTTTTTATTGTCGGAAATGGTGCGAGTTTTTCTTTTATTATGAGAATTCTATCTTTCCCGATTTCTATATTTTAAACTGCATGGTGCTCGATAAGAAAGAATTAAATACTACACCTCATCTTGTTTGCGATTTCTTAAGAAATCGTAGACTGGTGAGATATTCTGGTCTAAACTTCTCCTGTACCATGTCGAATAAGTCAACACAGAAATTAAAAATTACGAGAATTAGTTTATGTTTTGTGAAATTCGAACCAATTTTGGATCGTAATTTTTAACTTGAATATATTGTTTAAAATTTGCGTGGGTGACAAGCAGCTGACGACTCCAAACATTTTAATAATGACAGATTTATTAATGGTTCAGGAGGAAGAACAGATAACTATTCGGAGACAAATCGACACAAAGAAATACTATAACAGATTTATAATAGTGCAAAACGTACTTGTTGTAAACAAGATTAGCAGCTGTGTGTGATGGATCTATAAGCGTCCTTTCATTAACCTCTAGGGAATTCTTTTTGGTAATCAATTTCAACCAACCTTCTCCGAAGCGCATAAAGCGTGATATGCAAATTAAGTTTAATATATATATATTCTTTATTCGCGAGTTTGAGAGTTAGTGAATTGTGAATATATTGGAAGTGAAGTAAAGCGGCAGTGAAACGTATACGTAAACAGTGCAAGAAGCCAGAAGTTGGAATATTAAGAAAGTGATTAGATTAACTATTGGACAGGTGTTAAAGTCAACGTGAAAGAAATAGAAGACTGCAAGAATTCAGGTACTGTGATCTTAAATCAAGTCGATGTTTCTAAACTAATTGTGCGGTCATTAAATATGTAAGCTTTGCGTAAAGCTATCGTAAAGATAGAGCTGCATGATTGAATATATTCTCTCCAACACAATCTCGTCTCACTCCCGTTCTATTACTGATTAAGGTTATCTTGTTTACGTGTTGTTTGTGTCTGAGTTGAAATATTGATAAATAAAATAATTGGAATTCATGTCGTCTGATCATTTAGTTCCTCCCACACCTCTAGCCAGGTCACCGGGAAGAAGGGACTTAAATTCTTTACACAGCATTTCAAAAACAGTTCGTTAGAACAATTCCACAAGCAGGAATTTAAGACAAATTAAGTCTTTATCTTATCGTGTTCGAAGCAAAAATTTTTCCTCTTTTTGTATAATCATGTTTAATAATTCATATTTTTTAATGATAATGTTAATTTTTACAACAACATTTAAAAATTGTTGTAAAGGAAACTTTTATGCCTTTTATAAAATGGTTCAGATTTTCATTTAACATTAGAGAACCCATCTTTCAACCCTTTTGAACAGATTTTTAAGGTATTGGAAATTTAGAGAAATTCTATGAAGCTAAAAAAATGGTTTCTAAAATAACTCGGAATTGCAAATCCTAATAAGAAGCTGAATAAATGTAAGTTTCAGTAGTTAGTAATGATCACTCATACGATCGTGTATTTTAAATAATAAAACATTACCTAGTGCCAAACGCCTGCACTAAGGACGTATGTTTTCTGATGTATACACACAAAAAATATTTTCGTCCTATTAACATGTGTTCATAAAAAGTCGATTGTGACTTTTTTTCCAAACTTGTATTGAATTTATTGAATTCAATTAAGAACAATTAGTAGGTGCTTATAAACGAAACACTATAAAGCAGCGATACTCATTTTTAAGTGGCATGGTCATGACCCATTGCTCTGAGGAATTCTTTTATTTAAGAACAATATATTAAAAACTTGGTGGGAAATTCTTTGACAAGAAATCAAATACAGTCGACTCTCGATAATTCGAAGTCGGAGGGACCAATGAAAAACTTCAAATTATCAAGAGGGTAGAAAAAATTAAAAAAATATACGAAGATCATTTTTTTTGTAAAACATTTAAACTTGAAACCATGTAATAAAACAATTGATATATCTATTTGTAAAGGTTACGGTTAGTGATAACAGACAACAGTGAAGTAGCGACAATATTATGGGTGGAACTAATTTTGAACAATCTTTCATACCTTGCAAACGAAAAAAATTGGAACGATTTGGAGGGTGACTGTTTTGTAGTGAAAAACAGTCTGGATCAGTACTTGCTTGATTTGTCCCGAATGTGCTATGTTAAAAAAAATACCAATAAACAGATTTCCTTCAACGACACTTTTCTTCTTTCAAAAGGTGATAAATAGGCTTTACTGAATATTCTTTGCAACATCTACAAAGGGTTTTGTCAGTGGCAATGTCCCAGTAGTAACAAAGACATTCTAAGAAATTTGTTACATTATTTTCAATCATATGAAACCGTTTACCAATGCTAATATTGTGAAGGAGTGTTTCTTATATTCTTTTAATTTAGTGTTAGTAACAAAATAAAAATGTAAAAAAATAATAATTAAAAAAAAACAAAACAGGATTTATAATACTTGATTAATTTTCCATATTTTAAATTTCCAATGTTATCTTGGTCTTAAGGCATTTCTCCCTTCCCCCATTTAACCTCATGTTGCGGTCCGCATGAAACAGCTAACATATGTATGCTGCCCAGCAGAAAAAAAGTTTGGGTATTCCTGCTGTAAAGCGATATTGCGAGCTATTGGCGACGGACCTTGCAATTTGAACCTCGGTCAAGTGACGAAACTGAGCTGCCACCCTCTCTCTAAACTACCCACCACACTAAAGAGAGGAGGATTTTGAACCTCGACAGAGAGAGAGAGAGATGCATGAGCCTCACTACACAGCGGATTTTTAAAGGCACCAAGATTGCAAGCCGCGACACTCCATCCACGAGTTCTTAGGAGTGGATCCAGACAGCGCTATATGCACTCAGATAGTTTTCTTTAATACAATGCAAGCGCCATCTGTTATCCAAAATATTATTTATTTTTGTGAATATATCTCATGATTATTTTTCAAACCTTAGTTTAATCTGCAATTAATTTAGTTAACGAAAAATAATTTATTATATTATAAAATAAATATGATTGAAAAAGCCAAATATATTGGAATTTGTAACTTTCATTAAAATATCTACACTTTTGCTTCGAGTGAAGAAAAATAAAAGCATAAAATATTAGAAAAATAACCTAATTTTTTATATAACATGCAAATTAATTCAACTAGATTTAAATTCTATTCTTTTTTCAAAAGAATTAAGTAACACGTCAACTTATCACGTAGTTTTTTAAAAGTACCTTCTAAGAATAACTTTCTCAATATAATATAATGTATATTATTAATATTATATTAATACAACATTTAAGCTATTTTTTTCGACACATACATTACAATATATTGAAATCAAATGTAATCACCAGGATATCATAGTTTAATTGCATATTTATGCCAATAGTTAAATGATTAAGCTGAGAGAGAGAGTAATCTTGTCGTAATAAATGCTATCAATATTTTGCAAAATTATATGTCGAATTTGAAAAAATTATTTTCAGTCATGTTTAATTAAAATAGTATTTTAATGTAGAGATACATTGGAAAATAACATGTTAAAAAAATTACGGACATTATAAGTTTTTGTTTTATGCAAAATGAGCAGATTAAGTCTCTGTATTGTACATTCATTTCAGTCTCCATTTAGAAAACAATAAGGGTAAAAAAGTTGATTACAGAAAATTAAAAAAAAAATTAACTAATTAAAATAACAAGATAGTAAAACAATTAATAAAATTAAGCAAAACATAACAAGAAATGAAAAGTAAAAATTATCCAAAATGTAAGTAAAATGCAATAAGAATTTCAGCAAAAATCATTCGACTAATACAGCAATACAAAAATAGTATAGGATTATTCAATTATTTTAGTTTCCATATCACATAACAGATGGCGCTAGCATTGTATTAAAATACTATCTGCGTGCACATAGCGCTGTCTCGATCCACTCCTTGAGTTCTTGGCCATAACCATTAGATCAGCAGTTTTTATAAAGTGTGGTTCATGGACTCCTGGAGGCCCGTGAAGTTAATGTTACTTCCTTCTTTTACGGACTCAGAAAAGGCCTCGGAGAAAATTTGAAAGATCTGCCATCCTAGATTACTAAATTATCGTCTATGAAAAAACTATTCTAAAACATGTATTTTGATAAATAATATTAATTCAGTTTTTTATTGTTTGCAATTGAAAATAGCCATTACTACAATTTATTTTTCAATTCCTACTCTCTATTAGCTCACACTTTCTCTCTATATTTATCTTGTTCAAATTTTCAATCGCTAATAAAATGCATTTTAAAGCACTCAATTGAGCTGAAATTTTATATACACACTTATTTTGGATGACAATACAGTATTTTAATTATAATTAATAAAAATCAATTGATTAAAAGTAATTATTCAAAGAATTACAAATACAGCCACCTTGATATCGTTTTTGGCGACTTAGCGACCCTTTTGTCGACTTGTGTCAACACTTGAAAAGATTTTTTTTTCTCAAATTTTAAAGCGCTCAATTTTTCTGAAATTTTCTATACATTGCTGTTTTGGGTAACAACACGATAATTTAATAATTATTAATTAAAATTATTGACTGAAATTAATTTTTTAAAGAATTACAGATACAGCCCGTTGGCTTCCTTTTTTGCGACTTGGTTCAAAACTTTAAAGGATTTTTTTTCCTCGCGTCTTAAAGCTGAACAGTTGAACTGAAATTTTATATATCCGATTGTTTTGGATGACAATGCGACACTTTAATGATAATTAATAAAAATTAATTGCCACTTAATGTTGTGATTCTGTCATATGTATATACATATTTATATTAATTGTAATTATTTAATAAAAAATAACTAAAATATTTTTTTTATTGATCTAAGTAGGAATTGACTTAAAAAAAGTTTTTTTTTTATCTTACTTGTTATTACTGCATTACATTTTTTTTAAAACAAGAAAAAGTGTTAGAAAAGTTTGTATACAGGTAGCAGAGGTAGTCTTAGGATTATTGAAGAACCTGTAAATCATTCAGCCATGTGTCGGGAGTCAGAAAAGGGTGTTTAAATTCTCAGGGGGTTCGCGACTTCAGGCTGATACATAAAGGGGGGGGGGCGATCGAAAGTTTAAGAGCCGCTCTACACTAGATTATTGTGCCAACTAATTTAACAATGAATACTTTTTTATGTGTAACATCTTTCCTCTCGATTGCTGGAGATTTGTGGGAGTGATATCTTGAAAAGGGACGGAAATGCGTAACAGGAAGTTGGGGAAGCGTGCGTTATTCAGTGAAGTTCTGATTTTTCTCCTTCATTCGGGCGGTCCATGGGATCTTTGTTTTTGTTTTCTCACTTTAGCATCAGAGAAGAAGCTAAGTCCTTTAGGCAGAGACGTGGTTAGACAATGACGAACGTCGTTTCGATACCTGAGTAGTTAAAATATACCGGTTCTGGACCAGTGGAGCTGTGGAGCTATGGGGAGCCGCGAGAAAGGGGGTAGAAATTTCCTCCCCGTGGGTCTGGACCGGGTGGATCCCCCCCCCCCCTTCGGACTGCAAGAGGTGGAAAGTCCTACTGACTGATAAGGGTTTCGGGGCACTATACTGATAAGATATGAGTAGTGGAAATGTACTTTTTAGCGATAACGAGTTATATTCTTATATAGTTTTAATTAATTGGGAAGAATTCTGATTTTTTTAATTACGTCATTGGAAGCAAATTTTAGTCTTGATGAAGGGAACCGACTTTTTTTTTGGAAAAATGGAACTTAACGTTAGTTAGGGCTATTTTTCGTCTCAATAAATGTTTTTCATTATTTTAAAATTTATTTTTTTAAAAAGTTTATTTACTAGGGGTGCCATTTATGATTGATTTTAATTTCTATGGGCAGACTTAGACTTATATAAATTCATAGAGAAATCTCCCCATTTGCAAATAATCGATAACATGTCAAAGATAACATGCCATTCTGGTTTTGATAACGATGTACAAATACCGTTGAGACTCTTTCGTATTGATAAGAAAAGAACTATAGGCATGTGTATTTTACCGATACGCGAGTCGTATTCATTACCCTGGATTTTTTCTTAGATTGAACTTGATCATCGAGATAAGAATAGGCGACTTTTGCTGGACCCCACGTATTGTGACGATTTCTGATTGTTTACAGTCTGCCGCCGTGATAAAATGTAACCTATTGAATATTTACGAAAGTATTCAGATCAGTTCTTTTTAGTTAAGCATGGAAGCAACTCCCCTCTGCAAATAATCGATAACGTGTCAAAGATAACATTACATTCTGGTTTTGGCAACGATGTATAAATACCAACTTCTTTAGACTCTACACACTTGCTCTAGTAGCTTTGCACCTACTGTTTGAATTTCATACGCTCTTTAAGGGGAAAAAATTGCTTCCTTCTGTTATAACCCTAGATTTCATAGCACATTTTAAGGATTTAAGTTATTTAATAATTATTTGAACTATGGATGAATTAGAACAAATATTTAATGAGGTTGATACTCCTATTGATGAAAATTTATTGGCTGAAATGGATTATGGTGATATCAGCAATACACAATGGAATGAGCCCTTCGAGACAATCAAGAAAATTGACTTTGCATGTCCAGAATGCAAAAAACTTTTTTCTTTAAAAAAAAACTTGATTCGTCACGTAAAATCAACACATTCAGCGACTTTGTTTACCTGCCCAGCTTGTAGAAATACTTTTAAAAGAATGGACAGCCTAAAGCGACACCATTTAATAGCCCACGGGCAACCCTTTGTTGAGACCACTGCCAGTACTTCTTCCAGTGAATCCAGCAGAATGCCCCATCCCGAGAAGGAAAATCCTGCTCCAACATCTTCTTTCATTTGCCCAGTGTGCGACAAAAACTGTTCGACAATCCATGGATTAATTCGTCATTTGAAAATTCATGCATCTTATGGAAAGGACGACGCAGCACCCAGCACTTCAAATGCAAACAATAAGGAGGTAAGGAAGCTACCTTTATTAAAATCATCTGCTGTGATTCAGAGCGCTTTTAAAAGCAGAATAAAAACTCTACGTTTAGAAAATAGTGATCATTTTCTTGAAATAAAGCAATTCTTAAATTCAAAAGAATAGGATTTTCTGGATATAATATTAAAAGAATTGCAAAAGAATGAACTAAAAGTTAATTGCATGTTAATGTGTAAATATTCCAAAGCTTCAAATACAGGGATTGTCACCGAGGAAAAAAATTTCAAAACAAAAAATAATATCATTCTTACTCAAACAAATATTAGTGAACTTTACTATTCTATTGTGGATAAGCTTTTAGCCGAGAGTGCCGATTTCCAAGAAAAAGAATCCGGTTGGAGTCTATATTCAATCTTGTATTTGGAAATAAGAATTAACAAATTTAACCCATTACATGCTTCTTCATTTATTGATTTACCAGCTATAATGAAAAAGAAACATGCTGTGATAAATGTTCAAAACGATGATAATCTTTGTTTTAAATGGGCCGTACTATCTGCACTATTCCCGGTGAAGGAGCATACATACCGCACACAACAATACAGCACTTTTTCTAACTCTTTAGATTTCACTGGAATAAACTTCCCGGCTCCCTTAAAAGACATAAAGAAATTTGAAGAAAAGAATAATATATCGATAAATGTGTACGGTTTAAATGAAAAAAATAAAGTGTTTCCACTCGTAATTACCAAAATTGAAAGGAATAAGCATCTCGACCTGATATATGTAAAAAATTCAAGTAATAATTCTCATTATTGCTGGATAAAATCTTTATCTAGACTTGTTTCAAGTCAACTAAGCAATTTCCACCATAAAACATACATCTGCCGTCGCTGCTTGCAACATTTTATTTCAGAAAATATTCTTATAAAACATAGGGGAAATTGTAATTCACACGATAGTGTTAGAATTGAAATGCCCAAAGAGAAATTGCTTTTTTTAAAAAAATTTCAGCACTCTGTAAAAATTCCATTCGTTGCTTACGCAGACTTTGAATGTCTTACAAAGCCAATCTCATCTTGTGAACCTTCTTCTGCAAACTCTTTTACTGTGAAATATCAAAAACATGAACCATATAGTTTTTGTATTTATATATGTTATATGGATGGTATATATAAATATCCTATTGTATATAGAGGAAGCGATGCTGCTAAGGTTTTTATGGAAGTCGGGACGAAGGAAGCAAAGGAAATTGAATATCTTTATTCAAATAAAAAGCCTATGATCCCCCTCACGAAAGAGCAGCAAGATGCTGACACTTCTTCTACTCATTGTTACATCTGCGGTGGTAATTTCACGAAAGAGGACTGGAAAGTGCGAGATCACTGCCACTTAACAGGTGTTTACAGAGGTCCTGCACATAATTCCTGTAATTTAAAGTTTAAAGTACCAAACTTTCTACCTATTATATTTCATAATTTATCCGGTTATGATTCTCATTTGTTCATCAAAGAGCTTGGGAATGATAATTATGATATAAATGTGATACCTGAAAATACTGAAAAATACATTTCTTTTTCCAAAAAAATTAGTAAAAATTCTCTATTAGATTTTTAGATTCTTGTAGATTTATGCCTAGTAGTTTGGAGAAATTAGCAAAAAACCTAAAATCTAATCAATTTAGAAATGTGAGATCATTTATTTCAGATGATAAGGTATCACTACTTATGAGAAAGGGATGTTTCCCTTATGATTATGTATCAGATGTTGAAAAACTGAATGATACATGTTTACCCCCAAAGAGAAATTTTATAGTCGTCTCAACGATGAAGATATAACCGATGATGATTATCAGCATGCAAATCACGTGTGGAATGCATTTAACATTAAAAATTTAGGGGATTATTCAGATTTGTATGTAAAAACCGATGTTTTTCTTTTAAGCGATATTTTTAAGAATTTTCGTAGCGTGCGCATGAAAGCTTACAATTTGGATCCAGTGTGGTATTACACTGCACCAGGTCTTTCATGGGATTCAATGCTGAAACTGACCAAATTAAAAATTGAATTGCTGATGGACTATGATATGTATTTATTCATAGAAAAGGGTATACGAGGTGGGATCTCACAATGCTCTAATCGGTATGCAAGGGCAAATAATAAGTTTCTCCCAAACTTTGAGTCTAATAAACCGCAAAACTTTTTGTTATACTTGGACGCTAATAATCTTTACGGTTGGGCTATGAGTCAACCACTTCCTTTGAATAATTTTAAGTGGGTTGATTTCTTAGATGTCGATCACATCGATGAGAATGGTGAAAAGGGATACATCCTCGAAGTGGATTTAGAATATCCGGTACCTCTACATGACTATCACTCGGCTTTACCATTAGCCCCTGAATCTTCAGTACCCCCCGGATGTAAAGAAAAGAGATTATTAACCCCATTATACCCTAAAACAAACTATTTAGTGCATATCAGGAATTTGAAACAATATTTAAAATTAGGTTTAATTTTGAAAAAAGTGCATAAAATTTTAGAATTCCACCAAGAATCCTGGCTTCAGCCATATATAAAAATGAATACGCAATTCCGCCCTGAAGCTGAGAACGAATTCGATAAAAAATTTCTACAAATTAATAAATAATGCAATTTTTGGGAAAACAATGGAAAACATACGAAAGCTTGTGGATATTCGTCAGTTCAGTAATGGGGAAAAGGCAGAAAAATTAATATCTAAGCCAAATTTTAAAGATAGGACAATTTTCTGTGAGAATTTAGCAGCTTTTCATATGGGGAGAACCTCACTAACATTGAACAAGCCCATAGCAGTAGGGATGTCGATACTCGATATTTCTAAAACTTTGATGTATGAGTTTCATTACCATAAGATAAAAACGTGCTACGGAGAAAATGTAAAACTTTTATATACTGATACCGATAGCTTCATTTACAATATAAAATGCGATGATATTTAGAATGATATTAAAAAAAATATAGATCTCTTTGATACTTTCAAATACCCAACAAGTAATGTATATAGGATTCCTCTTATAAACAAAAAAGTGTTAGGTAAAATGAAAGACGAAAATTGCGGTAAAATAATGACTGAGTTTATAGGTTTGCGTTCAAAAATGTATTCCTTTAAAGTGGAGGACTGTCATATGATAAAAAAACTGAAAGGCGTGAAGAAATCAACTTTGGAGAAAAAAATAGATTTTGAAGATTATCGAAGATGCTTACTGGAAAATATTAATTTGTATTCTTCAAAGAATTTAATTAGATGTGTGAATCATAACATTTACACGGTGACTTTGAACAAGCTTACCCTTTCTGCACACGATGAAAAAAGGCACTTGCTAAATAACAAAATAAACACTTTAGCTTTAGGACATTACTCAATTAATTGTGAGCAAAAGTGATTTTTGTTTTATTGCTGTATTCTTCTGTATATACCAAAGTGAAAAATTATGTATATCTATTTCTAAAAACCTACTATATACGTTTTGAATTTTTACGGATTATTTTTATAATTTCAAAATATGATACTTTGTGTGTAAATAAAATGTTTATTTTTGTATATTGATTTTATTTGTACTTTTTTTTTATAATTTACTTTAAGGATAATTTTATAATGATATTATGAACATATAAAGTAAGTGTCCTAAAAAATGTCTTCTCATTTGCAATGGAGTTCCCCTACATGATACATCCTTTTTCTATGCTAATATGTGGTCCCTCAAATTCTGGTAAAACTTATTTTGTAAAACATTTATTAGATAAAAAAATAATCAAGCCTTTCCCTCCAAAAGTTATTTGGTGTTATGGCGCTTATCAAGAACTTTTTAATGAAATACTTGATGTTGAATTTCATGAAGGTATACCCCATGATATAGAAAATATGAGAAATGTTCTTATAATACTAGATGATTTAATGAGTGAATTGGGTGGATGATAAAAAATTATCTAATTTGTTTACAAAGGGAAGTCATCATAAAAATATATCTGTTATCTTTATTGTTCAGAACATTTTTCATAAAGGTCGAGAAATGAGGAATGTTTCTTTAAATGCTTCTTATTTATGTTGCTTCAAAAGCGTTAGAGACAAACAACAAATTTCCTGTTTAGCTAAACAAATGTATCCATTAAAATCAAATTTTTTCTTGAAAGTTATAACGATGCAACAACTCGTCCATATGGATATTTATTTATCGATTTGAAACCTGAAACTGATGAAAAATTACGCTTGCGTACGAATATCTTTCCTGAGGATAAAAATATTGTTTATGTTCCTCGATCATAATGTTTCCAGAAATAATTAATTTTACTTTAATCATTTCTTTGTAAAAAAAACATAGTATTTAAAGGATTGTAATGTATTATATACAACATTTACTCTAATCATGTCGACTAAACAACATGTTAAGCATTTAAAAATTTTAGTGAAGAGTAAAACTAAGAAGAAAATTTTGCGAAAGTGTCCAAACTCTTTGATAAAGGCCGTATGTGAATGTACTATGAACACTTTAAAAGGCAATGTTCCATTGACCAAACGTCAGAAATCAAATCTGGCCCCTTTTAAAACGGTCGTACGAAAGTTAGGGGATAGATCCGTTCCTTTGTATAAGAAGAGGCATTTGTTAGTTCAAAAGGGGGAAGGATTCCTAAGTTTCTTAATTCCCGCTGCCCTTTCGGTTTTATCTTCTCTGTTTAATGGAGCATACTAAGAAATTTATGCTTGTCCCTGAAGAGAGAATTCGAAGATTCGCCGAAGACCAATTGTCTACACTAGATAAACAGATGCATGCCATTCTTCAAAGGAAAAATATCACGGATGAAGAAAAAGCAACTCTTTATCTACAAATTCTTCAGAAGTTTGTAAACTTTCCCTATCCTAGTAAAAATTCTGATATCGTGGAGACAGTGGATACAAAACAAGAAAATTATCAAAATCAGTCTACAGACAAGGTTGAAGATAAGACAAATACCATTACAAGCATATCACCAAAAGAGCATGTTGAAACCTGCCCCAAAGATGAAGTAAACGCTGATAGAATTGAAGAGGAGATAGGAAATATAGCACCAGGGAAATACAAAAATATCCCAAAGAAAATTTTAAACTTTATCCAGCAGAATCATGGAGAAATATACTGGACACCTGATAAAGAGCTAATAGTGGATGGAAAAATTATACGCAATACAAATATTATAAATTTGATTACTCATCTAGTAAGGGACAGGAAAAAAAACCCTTTGGGATTTGAATTTTTTAACGAAGTTTTAAAAAGAAAAAATTTTCCATCATGTTATATTAAGTATAAATATCTGAAAACAAAAACATTGTATGCAAAACCTTTGTCATGGATTGAATATTAAGTGTAGCTTTTGTTCTTCAATATATAAATTTTGTTTTAACAATTTGATCTATTTAGTTCTTGTTTCTTACACTAAAATATATTAATATAATTGAAAAATATTGAAAAAATTTGAAAAATATTAAAAGAGTCGGGAAAAAAATTGAAAAAAGTTAGAAAATTGTTGATAGATTTGAAGGCAAAGTGCTAAGGTTAAGAGCAATACTGATAAAATTTCTTTTTCATATTAGTCTTAAAATAATAAAGACTCTTTATAAATTTAAATATATGGAAAACTTATAAATTTCGAAGAAAAATTATATACATCTTATAATAAAATAATAACACAAGTACAAATATAAAAAAAAATATAATTTTTTATTACCATCCAAAATTTAATCTTACATTATATCTTTTCTTAAAATATTGATACAGTCGAAAATCATTGAGTTTACTGCGAGAGAATTCATCTAACACATATTCCATACAATAACCTTGGCTTATTTTTAAAAGAAAATACACGCAATAAAGTCCACAAACATTTGATGTGAGACTTTGGATGGATTTCTTATTCCATTTCACATTCGTAAACTGTTCAGCATACTTAGAAATATGATCCCCGTACATTTCTGGTGGGAATCCATAAGAATCAAAAAATTCTGAAGTGTTCTTGTCTTTAATATGCATCGCCAACCAGTGTGATCCTTCTTGGTCACGTGTATCCGTATTTATAACTAGAGTAGTACATTCCTTTGGAGGAGGTATTTCGTCTGATGGGAAAACTCCAATGAAATATCTTGATGCATATCTATCTCTAGATAAAATTCGATGAATCTGTGAGGCATACATTAGCTTCCAAAATCGAAGAGTACGTTTCTTGTTTTGTTTATTTAAATCAGGGATTCAAATTTGGCAAAAACTATTAATGAAACAGTCTGTTCTAGAGCTTTATTAAATTTTAATTCTATTCTTAAGTTACTGTGCTTGATTAAATTGAAATGTTCCCCGTCACATAAATCAGGTGATAAGTCAAACAGATAGAACGTATATCCTTTAGGAAATTCAGTTCTCGATAAATAAAGGCCTTCAGACTGTAAGAACAGATTCTGGTATGCTCTAATGTAGTTATCTTTTTCAAAAACTAGTTCTAATGGTTGATGATGCATAGGTTGACCATCTACATAAACCCCTATAAAGTTCGTATAATAATGGTTGAATTCGAAGGAAGATTTCTTATAGTTTCCGTTAAATGCATCATTATCCACGCTAGCCATTACCAATCGTTTAGGCATCTGCCCCGAAAAAACGTTATCCTGAATGAATGAATAGCTGGATTGAGGTATAGAAAATACTTTACATACAACTCTGTCAATGGGGTATTTAGCTGTTGCTTTCTCTAAAGCTTTTGCATGTCCTATGAGAACTCCTGGATTTACACGTACTTTTCTTACAAAGAGAGAGATGTGATCAAAAACAACTTTATAATCCCCATTTCCCATTAAGCAAAATTCTGTTTTACTTCTAATGAGTTTAATCTTTAAATCCACTAGGTTAAATAAAAGTCTATCTTGATTAAACAAATCTACATGAAGTCGCCCCATCATATCAACAGTTGCGCTGTTTTTGAATAATGAAGCTCGTTTGTTGAATCCTTCATTTGGGTCCTTATCATCTTCATCATATATACTCATTCGACCCGCTGTATCCTTATAATAAACCTCAGATGTAAGCTGTGAAATCTTGCTGTCATACCCATGGTTTAAAAGGGTTTCTATGATAGCTCTATAAGCGTAAGTATTACTACTAGATGAAATGATTCTCTCGTTTAAACTAACATCCACTTGAAAAATAAAGAGTGAAGGAAAAGATTAACGGGGCCGACTTTATTTTCTTTTGTAATTAGTTTTCCATCACTTTTTAAAATTTTTGCTCTAATGTAAAGTTGAGTTTAAGATAAATCAAGGTACTCTTCACCGCTTCCCGAAATGATGAATTCAATAGGTCCTCCGTCAGATACGTTTGCTATTGGATGAAACTGAACCCAATGACTTCTTTTAATTACCGTTTGGGTAGGTGGAAGGACAAATAAATTAAGTTCGGATTTTACACATTCTGGAGAATCCTTCAAAAGAAATGCCATTTTTACAGCGTATCAAAAATATCACGTCTTTTCTTCTTCCTTACTTTCGATTGAATGAGATATTTTGGAAGTTTTTCTTTCTTTTATAGGCTTTCCCTTTACCGATCGTATCATCTGCTTTTTTAATTGCCTTCTTTGCTAATATTCTTCCTGCTTCCTTTGGCCTCTCTTCAGCTGATTCTGGCAGTTTTCGTCCTTCTAATAAATCCTTCGCTATTTGAGTGCCTGTTCTTAAAACTTCTTTTCCAACAGATTTGGCTCCTCGGGATAAAAAGGGTAAAGCAGAACGGAATAGTCTTTTAAACCATCCTCCGATGCCATATCCCTTTTGAAATGATTGACCTTGATAATAAGAAAGTCCATTGCCAGCTTGGTCGATGAAATAGTCTTCATATTGTTTTAAACAACAAGTATACGGAACGAGCATCTTTATTCCATCAAGTTTGATCCCCGAATGAGCTTTATACCTCCATTATTTTTAATTTATACTATTTGTCTCATGCGAAAATGGACCACCGCTATAACTCTACCCCTTTCAAAGGGTACTAAATCACCTGAATGCAATTTAAGAACCAATTCGATTGCTTGAAATTGCTGGCGTATTACAGGAACATAATGATGTCTTGTATAGTGTGAATTCACCACTTCTCCATCTTTTCCTTCAACTTTTACAATTTTCAAAAGGGGAGCTTGAATATCCCCTACAATTTGAGGTTCTACCAAATCAAAATAAACATATATAAGGGGAAACGAAGCATTAGGATCAGCGATATAAGGACTTTCTACTTTCCCTTTAATTTCCCCTGGTTCGAAACCGAGGAGTTCAGAAACACCTTCATTTAAAAAACTTTTAGCTTGTCCTTTTGTCTTGATTTTCACTCTTTTGACAACAGGATGATAATGAAATTCTATTTTGTTCTTAAAATCTTCTAAGTATATTCCCTCTAAAATGTCAGGGATGGACTCGCTTATTATTTACCCTTGCATACCGATTAGAGCATTGTGAGATCCCACCTCGTATACCCTTTTCTATGAATAAATACATATCATAGTCCATCAGCAATTCAATTTTTAATTTGGTCAGTTTCAGCATTGAATCCCATGAAAGACCTGGGGCAGTGTAATACCACACTGGATCCAAATTGTAAGCTTTCATGCGCACGCTACGAAAATTCTCAAAAATATCGCTTAAAAGAAGAATATCGGTTTTTACATACAAATCTGAATAATCCCCTAAATTTTTAATGTTAAATGCATTCCACACGTGATTTGCATGCTGATAATCATCATCGGTTATATCTTCATCGTTGAGACGACTATAAAATTTCTCTTTGGGGGTAAACATGTATCATTCAGTTTTTCAACATCTGATACATAATCATAAGGGAAACATCCCTTTCTCATAAGTAGTGATACCTTATCATCTGAAATAAATGATCTCACATTTCTAAATTGATTAGATTTTAGGTTTTTTGCTAATTTCTCCAAACTACTAGGCATAAATCTACAAGAATCCAAAAATCTAATAGAGAATTTTTTACTAATTTTTTTGGAAAAAGAAATGTATTTTTCAGTATTTTCAGGTATCACATTTATATCATAATTATCATTCCCAAGCTCTTTGATGAACAAATGAGAATCATAACCGGATAAATTATGAAATATAATAGGTAGAAAGTTTGGTACTTTAAACTTTAAATTACAGGAATTATGTGCAGGACCTCTGTAAACACCTGTTAAGTGGCAGTGATCTCGCACTTTCCAGTCCTCTTTCGTGAAATTACTACCGCAGATGTAACAATGAGTAGAAGAAGTGTCAGCATCTTGCTGCTCTTTCGTGAGGGGGATCATTGGCTTTTTATTTGAATAAAGATATTCAATTTCCTTTGCTTCCTTCGTCCCGACTTCCATAAAAACCTTAGCAGCATCGTTTCCTCTATATACAATAGGATATTTATATATACCATCCATATAACATATATAAATACAAAAACTATATGGTTCATGTTTTTGATATTTCACAGTAAAAGAGTTTGCAGAAGAAGGTTCACAAGATGAGATTGGCTTTGTAAGACATTCAAAGTCTGCGTAAGCAACGAATGGAATTTTTACAGAGTGCTGAAAATTTTTTAAAAAAAGCAATTTCTCTCTTTGGGCATTTCAATTCTAACACTATCGTGTGAATTACAATTTCCCCTATGTTTTATAAGAATATTTTCTGAAATAAAATGTTGCAAGCAGCGACGGCAGATGTATGTTTTATGGTGGAAATTGCTTAGTTGACTTGAAACAAGTCTAGATAAAGATTTTATCCAGCAATAATGAGAATTATTACTTGAAATTTTTACATATATCAGGTCGAGATGCTTATTCCTTTCAATTTTGGTAATTAGGAGAGGAAACACTTTATTTTTTTCATTTAAACCGTACACATTTATTGATATATTATTCTTTTCTTCAAATTTCTTTATGTCTTTTAAGGGAGCCGGGAAGTTTATTCCAGTGAAATCTAAAGAGTTAGAAAAAGTGCTGTATTGTTGTGTGCGGTATGTATGCTCCTTCACCGGGAATAGTGCAGATAGTACGGCCCATTTAAAACAAAGATTATCATCGTTTTGAACATTTATCACAGCATGTTTCTTTTTTATTATAGCTGGTAAATCAATAAATGAAGAAGCATGTAATGGGTTAAATTTGTTAATTCTTATTACCAAATACAAGATTGAATATAGACTCCAACCGGATTCTTTTTCTTGGAAATCGGCACTCTCGGCTAAAAGCTTATCCACAATAGAATAGTAAAGTTCACTAATATTTGTTTGAATAAGAATGATATTATTTTTTGTTTTGAAATTTTTTTCCTCGGTGACAATCCCTGTATTTGAAGCTTTGGAATATTTACACATTAACATGCAATTAACTTTTAGTTCATTCTTTTGCAATTCTTTTAATATTATATCCAGAAAATCCTGTTCTTTTGAATTTAAGAATTGCTAAATTTCAAGAAAATGATCACTATTTTCTAAACGTAGAGTTTTTATTCTGCTTTTAAAAGCGCTCTGAATCACAGCACATGATTTTAATAAAGGTAGCTTCCTTACCTCCGTATTGTTTGCAATTGAAGTGCTGGGTGCTGCGTCGTCCTTTCCATAAGATGCATGAATTTTCAAATGGCGAATTAATCCATGGATTGTCGAACAGTTTTTGTCGCACACTGGGCAAATGAAAGAAGATGTTGGAGCAGGATTTTCCTTCTCTGGATGGGGCATTCTGCTGGATTCACTGGAAGAAGTACTGGCAGTGGTCTCAACGAAGGGTTGTCCCTGGGCCTTTAAATGGTGTCGCTTTAGGCTGTCCATTCTTTTAAAAGTATTTCTACAAGCTGGGCAGGTAAGCAAAGTCGCTGAATGTGTTGATTTTACGTGACGAATGAAGTTTTTTTTAAAGAAAAAAGTTTTTTGCATTCTGGACATGCAAAATCAATTTTCTTGATTGTCTCGAAGGGCTCATTCCATTGTGTATTGCTGATATCACCATAATCCATTTCAGCCAATAAATTTTCATCAATAGGAATATCAACCTCATTAAATATTTGTTCTAATTCATCCATAGTTCATATAATTATTAAATAACTTAAATCCTTAAAATGTGCTATGAAATCTAGGGTTATAACAGAAGGAAGCAATTTTTTCCCCCTAAAGAGCGTATGAAATTCAAACAGTAGGTGCAAAGCTACTAGAGCAAGTGTGTAGAGTCTAAAGAAGTTGGTATTTATACATCGTTGCCAAAACCAGAATGTAATGTTATCTTTGACACGTTATCGATTATTTGCAGAGGGGATTTGCTTCCATGCTTAACTAAAAAGAACCGATCTGAATACTTTCGTAAATATTCAATAGGTTACATTTTATCACGGCGGCAGACTGTAAACAATCAGAAATCGTCACAATACGTGGGGTCCTGTAAAAGTCGCCTATTCTTATCTCGATTATCAAGTTAAATCTAAGAAAATATCCAAGATAATGAATACGACTCGCGTATCGGTAAAATATACATGGCTATAGTTCTTTTCTTATCAATACGAAAGAGTCTCAACGGTATTTGTATATCGTTATCAAAACCAGAATGGCATGTTATCTTTGACATGTTATCGATTATTTGCAAATGGGGAGATTTCTCTATGAATTTATATAAGTCTAAGTCTGTCCATAGAAATTAAAATCAATCATAATTGGCACCCCTAGTAAATATACTTTTTTATAAAATTAGTTTTAAAGTAATGAAAAACATTTATTGAAACGAAAAATAGCCCTGACTAACGTTAAGTTCCATTTTTCCAAAAAAAAAGTCGGTTCCCTTCTTTAAGACTAAAATTTGCTTCCAATGACGTAATTAAAAAAATCAGAATTCTTCCCCCAATTAATTAAAACTATATAAGAGCATAACTCGTTATCGCTAAAAAGTACATTTCCACTACCCATATCTCATCAGTATAGTGCCCCGAAACCCTTATCAGTCAGTAGGACTTTCCACCTCTTGCAGTCCGAAGGGGGGGGGGGGGATCCACCCGATCCAGACCCACGGGGAGGAAATTTCTACCCCCTTTCTCGCGGCTCCCCATAGCTCCACAGCTCCACTGGCCCAGAACCGGTATATTTTAACTACTTATCTGTCTTCGATTGCTGCGTACAATTTAAGCGACCGGACCACAGAAGCAGATGGTGTTTCGATCTATCGTAAACAGAACAACTCGCATGTTGTGGCTCGACATATGGATATTAGTTATCATCAAACAAGTGGACTAGGTATTGTTAGTCAAGATATTGGTGACATATGTGCGGCAAAATGCTTATTTGAAAATGGACAAATAGTGATTTCAGTGGTCGTATACATTTCTCCGAATCAAACGGTTCCAAAAATTGAAGATTTCCTGCATTTTTTACTTTTACCATATACCGAAAGTGGTTCTGCTCTTTTTTAAAAAAAGCTATCCCTCGCTTCCCATGATTTTGAGTGGTGATTTTAAAGTTAACTTCAGTTTGCTAGAAGCCGAGCCACTCATAGCTCTTTTGAATGATTAACTCAAGCTCGAAATGAACACAAATCGAAATTTTTCGACAACTAACAGTGGTACTGTTATTGACGCTATTTTTCAACTGTTTTTAAATACTTTGAAATCCCAAGTATATGTGTCATATTTTAGTTATAAGACTATTGTCTCCGTTTTTCCACAAATTGAACAAGAATAATTATTTTTGATAAAAAAATTGCATTACTGTTTGTGTCAGTTAAATAAAATTTTCATTAAAGATATAATTATTCCATAGAAAATTATTTCCAATCATACTTGATTCATTTTTTTCAGGATTTAAGTTGCTATTGCGAATTTAACACGATAACATGTCAGATATTACACATCGTATGCGACTACTGTAAGGCTCGTTTATTTATTTATTTTTTTCATTTACTACACTTGGTTTTAACTTTTAGCAATACTTACATTACAGAATGAAACGAAAACCCTTTTCATTCCTGCTCTAAAAGCAGTTTTAATTTTGTATTTGCTACGAAAAGATTTGACTATATATAAATCCGTTACTAATATTATTCCTCGGCGGAGGGGGAACTCGGCATTACTTATCTAATATCAAACTTGAATGCGTGGGTTTATTCACGATGTAACTTTACGTCATTTTTCCTATCAACCCAGTTTATAACTTTGTTAGTTTTGTTATAACTGTGTCAATATTCAACTCGGAACGATTTTGATTTATTTTCGTTGGACTATTTTTAACACTGGATAATTTTATAACATTTCATGAAGCTGAGTTCTCCTTTATGTACAAACCATTATTTTTTATGTTTTAAAACTGGATTTCAAGGTTAGTTTGGTTTTATGCAGATAAAACTGGTATTTTATTTGTAAAACGATGACTGAAGAGGGATGGGAGGAGCTTTATTTGAATAAATATTTCTTAACACACACAATTTTAAAAATTAAAACAAATTTTAGTAACCGAGTAATAATTATCATATAATGCACTACAATAGAATTATTATTGTTGCTTTATTTAGATTATTTTTATTTATTTATTTATTTTTCTTTTTATCGAGATACAATATTAAATTTTTACAATCTTAATCTTTTTGGAATGTAATTTTTTCAATTCCTACCATTAGTTCACATTCTCCCGATATATATATATATATATGGAGAGATATCTCGTGTTCAATTTTCAATCGTTAATAAAATTCTTTTTATTCATCCACTCAAGTCCAAATACACTTTTTAAAACTTGTGGTTGACACTTGTTGTTAATACAATTTTTTCGAATATTAGTTCATTAATTAATGAATAAATAGTAACAAACAAAAATAACAGTCCAACATATCCTTTTTTATAATAATCCATATATAAAAAGGAAAATAGCTCACTGTCTCCTTGTAGCGCAATGGATAGCGTGTTGGACTTCTAATCCAAGGGTGGTGGGTTTGAATCCCACCTGGAATGGCCTAATTTCTGAGAATCTGATTTCTTTTTAACATACTATTATTGGAATGATTAAATTTAATTAATGAATAAATCACAACAAACAAAAATAACGGTCCAAAACAACCTATACAGAAAATTGCAAGAAAAATTGCTTTCTATTTTCCCACTTAACAAAATGTTATACTGTCATATGTGTGTATATACATATTTATATTAATTGTAATTTTTTTTGTAAAAAGTAACTAAAATAAAATTTATCTTTGTTGACCTAAGTAGAAATTTACTTAGTTTTATATATATATATATACATACATTTCTTGTGTTTTCTATGATATTCATTTTTGAATGGTTGTTTTAGTCGAGATGATATTGTTTTGATCTGTGTTTGATGAAAGATGTTGAGATAGAACTCGCGTTCGAGCTCAGATTCTGCTAAGGACGGATCAGTGGGAGTTGTTTTGCGTGATAAATCGAACAGAACTTCCAATTCCTCACGTGGCGTTTGATGGATTGTTTATTGGCTTCACACTCCAGAACAACGTGAGGGTTATTCTTTACGCGGCGAATGAATGTTTTTGAACATCACTCTCACGTCAACGTGAGGAGACGAATCTAATTACTTTGAAAAACTCGTTTAATTGAAGATGATACCTCGTCGCCGTATTTCCTTCCAGGACTGTTTTTAACCTCCCCGGTGCTCTAGGCCAGTGATTCCCAAAGTGGTCTATATAGACCCCCAGGAGTCTATGACGACCTGCAAGGGTTCCACGCCAGAGAAAAAATAATTCAGGGGTCCATGAGATGTAAATGGGGGTCTACATAATAGTGGCTTTCATCAAACCAGATCGTGATTTAAATCTTCAAAAAAAAAAAAAAAAAAAATGGATCTAGTGGAAAGCAGATTTTACCAATTTAACTCATTTAATTGCTAAATTTAGTGAGGTTAATTTGTGGTTACTAGATGACAGCATAAATTTTATTAAGGCAAGGACCATTTCACCAATTATTTTCAGAATTAAATTAAAGAAGTATACTATTGGACGTTGTGAATTTTCTCAATTTGTCACACAGACAATCTGTCAGGACATTTTAACCTACGTTCAATATTTAAATGCCCTTACTCAGATTTTGAAATTAGGTTTGAGATTGCTTTTTTTTATAGTAATACTACAGTAGACAACGATTTCATAAAGTCAAATTGAAAAAAAAAACTGTCATATTACAATAGAAACTGATCAGAATAGGCTCTAATAATCTTAAAATAAAGTTTAGAAATGGATGTCAGCAATTTTAGCCTTAAAAAGATATTTCTGTTATTTGTCGCTAATTATGAGATATCGTGAGAGAGTTTTTAATTGCTTTTTCAAGTGAGAGGGAGTTTCAGAGAGTTTTCCAATCTCAAAAACAAAAAAGAAGGGAGGAGGGGAACTGGACACTTACTAACAAAGGAGATTTAGGGTTAAACCTAACTAGATTGTTAAATGTTGAAAATTTGTTATTGAAGCACCAGATTCATCCCTCTCCGTAAAAACACTTGTTTGTTGTTCAGTTATTTTCTGTAAAAGTTGTTTTTTTTTAATTAAATTATTTTTATTTTAATTTAATTCACAGTTAGAAATTTGATACTTTTAAAGTAAGTAGTAGTGCTAGCTCTCAAAAAGACATTTAAATTGATAAATATGCAAAAAATCAATATTGAGTAAGCAGGGGTCTACCCGAAACCGAAAAACACGGCAAGGGGTCTATGAGACAAAAAGTTTGGGAACCTCTTCTCTAGGCTCTTCAAATTGTTAGGCTCCACATGTTACTATTTCCAGGGCACCTCCCTCCTTCAGTTCGTACCATGTCAGTTTTGGTTTGCGAGGAATTTTCCCTTGACTCTCTTACTATTTTCCTTTTCTTTGTTTTTGCTCTTTAGAGTCTTTTCATAATCCACCACCTACGAACGCCTTGTGTCCCAGACTGGAAACCATAAGGAAAGGATAGAGACATGGTTTGGTCAATCCTGTTGATTTCTTACCTTATGCCAGTGCTTCTCAAATTTCAGTATTTGCAACCGGCTAAAGTGTAATACAGGGGGCCCCTTTGGATTTGGCGATTTTTATATAGATATCATGGTGAGATAACGAATTCATTCTGGCTTCCGGACACCTTTCGCTAAGTAAAGTAGCTTAGCGATCGATTTTGTTCCCTAAAAAAAATTGACATCGCCAAGGGCCCTATACTACACTTTAACCTTGCAACCCAATATTCAATCATAATTTTCATCGCCCCCCTATACAATGAATTCAATAATACTATACTTTGCCGCTAAAGCTACGCAATACGACTTTAACCTCTGAAGTGCACCGGCGTATATAAACGTTTCGCTCAGTAAAAGCGTTAATTGCCCTGGACGTATATATACGTCAATCCAAAGTACGATCTTTTCTGTGCACTGCTGTCCATAAAATTATTCCGAAGGCTTTAGAGTGCAATAAAAGGACCTTGACAGTGTTTTCTAAGGATTTACTTATTTCAGAGAATTTGCTTATTTATTTCTTTTCTTCCTCCTCCCCCTAATACGTCAAACACACGCACCTAACTTGGAAAACGATGACATTGGGGAGCGAATCACGTAAATTTTAATTGGCAGTTAAAGGATTAATTATAAACCGTACAAATTATCAATATAAATGTTAATTTTTGTATATAGTTTTATGTATGACAAGCCCATAGGATCATTGGTAATTACTGAACTTGTTCTTAACTTAGAATTTTTAAATTAATTATAAGATGCATTATACAATACTGATACATTTATAAGTGTATTATATCAGTGTAAATGTGTATTTTATTTTTTATTATGTCAGAATGCATTTTGTTTGTTTACTTTCAGGAAATTAATATTTTTAAAAAATATTCTTCTGTTTTTGACTTTTCAATACGCTGGCACCCCCTCGTAGATTTATCATGCTCTCTGAGAAACGCTGCCTTATGTCATCCCGGACCACCTATCCACCCTTTTGTAAATTAGTACAGTAAAGGAAAGAAATCGCGTTTGCAATTACCCTATAGAGCAGTGATTCCCAAAGTGATCTATATGGACCCCCAGGGGTCTATGACGATCTGCAAGGGGTCTACGGCAGCGAAAAAATAATTTGGGTGTCTATGAAGTTTTAATGGGGTCTACGATGATGGCTCTCATTTAATTAGATCATGACTTTAATTTTAAAGGAAAACTTAATCAATAATCAATTATTTATTTAACAAATATATTTCCTAAATTTAATGAGGTTATTTTGTAGTTAAAAGGCAACAGCATAAGTTTATTAAAACGACCACCATTTCGGCGTTTTTTCCAGAATTAAGCTAAAGGAGTAAAAACTTAACGTGCAAATCTTCCCATTTTCTCAATTTGTCACAGACAATCTCCCCGGAAAATGACATTTTAACCTACGTTTAACATTTAAAAGCCCTTTATTCAGATTTTGAAACTAGATTTGAGAATGCCTTGATTATTGTGATACCACAGTAGACAATGAATTCATACGGTCACATCAAAAAAGGAATGTAAAATTACGAGAGGAATTGATAGGAATAGACACTAACGGAGATATTGAAGTTTAGAAACTGATATCAGCATTTTTGGCTTCAAAAAGATATTCCTACTTTTTATCCCTAATAATGGAATATCTTGAGAAAGTTTTTAATTGCTTTTTTTTAGTGAGGAGTTTCAGTAAGGTTGCCAAACCCTAGAAAAAAAAGAAAGAAAAACTGGACACTATACACTAATTGATGAGATGTAGGGTTAAATCTGACAAGATTGATGCCAAATGTGGAAAATTTGTTATTGAAACACTAGATTTATCCCTCCCATCAAAAGCATTTGTTTGTCGCTCAGTTACTTTATGTAACAAAAATTTTGTATATTAATTTAACTTTAATTTAATTAATTAAGATATGTGTGTGCTTTTCTTAAGTTTTAAACACTATACTTTTCACTACAGTTAGAAATTTAAATCTTTTAAAATAAGTAACACTATACTAGCTGTCAAAAAGACATTTAAATTGATAAATTTGAAAGAAAATCAGTATTAGGGTAAGTAGGGGGTCTACGACAAACCAAAAAACATGACAAGGGGTCTATGAGACAAAAAAGTTTGGGAACCTATGCTATAGAGTATATACATTACTGTATGAACTGTTTTGTTTTTCAACTTTTTAATTATCATCTTTTTCATCGCTTATCGCCTTACTGTCATTTATTTTTAGACATCCTTATTCTTTGTTAAGTCACTGTCATTATACAAGAACAACAAAGATTTTCTTTGCGCTTTAATCATTGCATAATTTAACATAAATACACTCAAAAGCCAAAACATTATGACCACCCCTACATTTTGCAATGAACTCGCTTGGATGACGTGGAAGGCACGTGATCAGGTGGAAGTGGTATTTAACTGCTGCTGAAGAGTCTGAAGAATCATTCTTTCACTTACTTCTGTGTGTGATGGGAAAGGCTGCTGATCTAAGCGACTTTGATAGAGGGCAGATTGTAATGGCTTGGAGGCTCGGAACGAGTATTTCCGAAATTGCACGACTAGTGGGTTGTTCGCGATCTACAGTTGTTAGTACTTATGCAAAGTGGATGAATGACGGTAAAACCAGCAGCAGACGACATGGTGTTGGACGTCCACACGCTATCAAAGAAAAAGGTCGTCGGAGACTGTCTCGCATGGTGAAGCAAAACCGGAGCCAGTCAGTGGCTTAGCTGACAGCCCAATACAATGCAGAGCCAAGTAGAATAGTATCGGAGTACACTGTTCAGCTGACACTGTTGGATATGGGGCTACGCAGCAAACGTCCCCCTCATGTGCCTTTGCTGACCAAGCGTCATCGCCAACTGCGCCTGCGTCAGGCCCGGGAACATCGCGACTGGCCCATGGATCAGTGGAAGAGAGTTGCTTGGTCAGATTAATCATGGTTTGTCATTCATCAAGCCGATGGCCGTGTCAGGATACGCCGTCTTCCAGGCGAAGATTTGTTTCCCCAATGTACAGTAGATCATACACAGAACGGTGGTGGCGGTATTATGCTTTGGGGGGCGTTCTCTTGGGCGTCTCTGGGACCTTTGGTTGTGGTAGAGCAGACCCTGAATGCTACAGGGTATCTGAACATCATTGTGAACCAGTGGCACCCCTACATGGTCTCTGTTTTTCCAGCTGGAAATGGAATGTTCCAACAGGACAACGCCCCGTGTCACAAGGCTAAAATTGTGTTGGAGTAATTCCAGGAACATGATGCTGAATTCCAGTTAATGTCCTGGCCGTCTAACTCTCCGGATCTCAATCCGATAGAACACATTTGGGATCTCACGGGATGGCAGCTCAGAGTTCAAAGACCATTAATTTGCAATATCTCGGATTTGCTTGACCGTTGCTTAAACATCTGGTACAATCGGTCTCTGGCCATCTACCATGGGCTTGTGGCATCCATGCCAAGGCGGGTTGAAGCTGTGTTGCGCGCAAAAGGTGGGCCAACTCGTTATTGACAGGAGGTCATAATGTTTTGGCTCTTGAGTGTATGTTTATAAATTTTGTATAACATATTTTTTACGGTTCAGTTTTATTAATTTGAATGTCTGAATTTTATTATTGCATTGACAAAGTACTTTATGCGTGTTTCAGCATTCAATTTTTAAGAAATTTAAGTAATTTTGTATATGATTTTGCGTCTTTAATTTCTGAATAAAATATAAGATTTGTACTTTTAAGATCTTTTAATTGCATGTTTCGAAAATAAGATATAAATATTTGTCATGCATAACATTGTTTGCGGCTTCTTGATTTTACAAATTTATGTGTGCATGTGAATATTTGGTACATATGATGTTAATTGTATTGCGATTCACGATTACTTGTAACAAAATGAAGGGTAAATTTTTGAAGCTAATTTTTGAAAATGCATATGAAGTTTATTTTTCACTTTTTTTTCCTGTTAAGTACAAACTTTAAAGCATCAAAGAAAATTTTGTTATGGAATTATTCAATTTTTTTCAATAGCAAAAAGTATGAACACAAAAAGAATAAAAACTGATTGGCTTTCTTCCTTTTTCACTTGATAACTTTTGAAGGATGTACAGTATAGTTCTACATTCTTATATAAAATTGAAAATGGAAGAATTCTTGTGTATTCTGAAAAAAACCTAAAATTTTAAATTTATCTGTTATTTAAGTATTTCTTAAAATTAAAAACAAATTTAAGCAATTCAGAGAGAAAATCTTTCCCACCCCCTATGAATCATACTAAAAATAACATCTATTGATTCTATACACAAGAATTGAGGTATGCAGAGTGAGTGAATATTAACGTCGCTCTGATCAGTTACTCAAGGGCTTTTGGCGACGGACCTCTTAATTTTGAACCATGGTCAAATGACAAGGACGACACCTGAGCTGGCACCCTCCTCTCCTAACTAACACACCACATTAATGGGAGGACATAACGGGAGATCTCGACAGATTTAACGTGCATCTCTTCCTTACACGGCGGGTCTTCAGTGGTACTGGGCTCAAACCCATGACACGCCAACCACGAGTCTGTTACCTTGACTACTAGTCTACCACGGCCACTTCCTATGTGCTGCAGAGCATGATAAAAGGCTGATGTTAAAGTAGCTTTGTTTATTTAAACTACTAATGTATTTTAACTTAATAAAGCCCAACAAAAATAGGACCCTCGTTTTTTTATTTATTTTTTATTTTTTTGCACCAGGGCTTTTGGTTACCTAGCTACGCTCCTTATATAACTCTATATTAAATTTAAAAACTAATTGTGTATTTCCAATCCGAACAGTCTGGAGAGTAAAATGTCAAATCAGGTGTCATCCTCCTCAATTCACCGTGATTTAAAATTACGAAGTTTGTTCGAAGTGCGATATTAATAAAACAAATGACTAACCAACGAAATTCAATCAGAAATTAACGAAAAATCTGTTTGCTTACTTTTTATAGTAGAAGTTTCTGATCACGTCTATATTTTTCATTGCAGAGAGCGTAATTACTGTTGGTTATTGATTAGGTTTGCTTTAAAACGTTTCTAGCATTCTGTATTGATTTTTAAAAATATTTTGCAAAAAATGATTTTTACAATGTATAAAGGTACTATCCCTCCTTACGTGTTTTTAAAAATTTCATATTTTTTGGGGAAAAAATTAAAAATTTTAAAAACACCGAGTTAAATTAATGATTTTAAAACATTCACATTTTTAAAGCAAGCAATCAAAAAAAGAACCAGGATTCTGTATTGATTTTTAAAAATATTTTTCAAAAATTAATTTTTACGATGTATAAAGGTATTCTCCCTTTTTACGTGTTTTTAAAAAATTCATACTTTTTGGGAAAAAAATTAAAAATTTTAAAAATGCTAAGTAAAATTAATGATTTTAAAACATTTATTTTTAAAGTAAGCAACCTAAAAAAGAACCAGCAAAAAATGAACAAAAAATATTACAATTTTTAGAAAATGTAAAATAAATATATGTGTTCTACTTCTATGGTCATTTTGCTTTGACCTTTTATCTCGCTATAATCTTACATGATATTTTCACGGCAATGCATGTAATTCCTACCATTTTATAACAGTCAATATATAGATAATTATGAAACACAATTTTTCTCCTTTATCACTAATATATATATATATATCTACACCATTTTAGCTGCGGCGTTCCAAACCAATCTACCAATATGATTCAGCGTGCCACACAGTAGGACATTTTTGAAACAATTCAATTCCCGCAGTAATGCACGCAGTACTTCGTTTTTGAAATTAATGTGTGAAGTTTGAAAGCATTAACTTAAAAATTATGCTCTAAAAATAAAAAAATTAATAAAAAAAATACGCGATTTTACAGTTAGCCAAGCCTTGGCGTCGAAAAATAGTTTTGCACCAAAGACCATTTAACTGTTTCACCGTACACCCCATCTAACTCAAGGGTTACACTAAAAAGTTCTGACTTAAACATGGGGAAATCAGCAAATTTGGCGAGTAAAAAAATTTTTAAAATAAATACGAGTGAAAAAGTTATTTTTGCTTCAATTATCGTCATTTTTTCCTTATATAATTTTCAAAATTAAATCATTATAGATGTCAGATTAAGATGAAAAAATGTATTCAATACATGTCTGAAATTCATTAAAAATATTTATCAGCATCAAAATTTTTGTTCTCTTTCATAAAATGTAAAGTTTACTTTAAATAATGCCTAATGTTTTTTCACGTTTTTTGACATATAATTTCATAATAAAAACGCAAAATTTGCCCATTTCGAATATTTTTTTTGGAATTATTCTGTTAAATAAGCATTTCGACCTTCCATTTTTGATTAAGGCCTTTTTTCACTTTCTGCTACGGGTCTCTATGGTGGTGTGGTTAGCATAACCGATTCATATTGCTCTGCGTTCAAATCCAGGGAACTCAATTTTTTTCATTTCTACTTATTTTTCCCAAGTAAATTAATTTTACTGACAAAAACTTATTTTAACATGCTCCTCTATTATTTTAATGCAATTTTCATATTTTATTGCCTTTAAAAAGGTTCTTTTCTGATTTTTATTCATTCAAAGTAATTTCTCTCTTTTTTCAAGGATTCATAACAAGAAAATCTCGGTTCGAATCTAGGGAATTCGATTTTTTGGGTGGATCCTAGCAGGGCACACTTCTTAACGACAAATTTTTGGCGCCAAAAATTTGGCGATAAAGTTTACAATATGGTAACCCCGCAAAATTTAGGGAATAGTAACCCTAATCGGACCGGAATTTTTGGAGAGCGGTCAATTTCTTTTTGATGGTCAACTTGAAGACGTGTAAGATTTTTCTAGAAAGCTGAAATTGAAGGGATGAGCGGATTTTTTTCTTCTTTTTTTTTTAAGTGAAACAACTGTTGAAAGAATATTTGTTGGAGAGAAAGGGAGATGCGTTGATAAATTCAATTTGGACGATGTTTTTTCTTACTATTGCATCTTAGAAGCAACGGTTTTTTTGTTTTCTACTTGCAGCTACTATGGGTACCCCGTTTTCTTTTTTGAAGCTCGACGAATGGATATTTTTTCTTTTGAACGAAAGATGTAAGAAAGAAATGCTTGCCTTGTAAATGAGTGAACGATTGAAAATATTTCGGTAGGTATGAATGTCCGAAATATGAAAATAATTTTTTTTGAGAGAAATGGAGATCGTTAGTTCATCAGCCTAAGGCATTCATATTGGATTTCTTATCCCACTGCAGCGTTTTAGAAGCGACGCTTTTTCAGTTTTTCTTGTTGAAGCTGTTTTAGAAAGCACGTTTTCTTCGTAAAAACATGACAGATGGATTTTTGTCTGAATAAAAGGTAAGAAAGTAATGATTGTTTTTGTGTGCATATACAGCAGTGTACTGTGCAAGGATTTTACGGATTTTTTTGTTTCTGCGTATTTTTCCCAGGTAAATTTTCAGTGCTACCATTATTTAAACAAACGGTATGTCACAATTAATTGCTAAATGAACATTTTTATTTAATTTTAATGTAAAATAATTAATAAGTTATAATTTTGTATTTTATAAATATTGATGAATTTAAATGTAAATGATTTTTAAAAAGTTCATTTATCATTTAGAATCAGTGATTAAAAAAATAAAATGCCAAAAGCTATCCTTTTTTCTAAGAATTTAAAAAAAAAACGTTTTTTTTTTCAAAACAATTATATTTTTCATATTTCATGATTTTTTTCTAAAATGAATCAATATCGTTACGTTTAAATAAAAATGATTCTTAAAACTTTTAGAATCAGTGATTTAAAAAAAAAGCCAAAAATTTTTTTCAACAAATTTTAATAAAACACTCAAAATACTTAAATCAATCATTTAATAATTTCTTCTTCTATAAAGATAATTGCATGACACTTTTTTCCTCTGTGTCGAATATTTCAAAAAATCCTCACCATTTTATTTCAAGATTTAAAATAGTAGGGAAATTTTGTAATTCGAAAAATTTCTTCGCCCCGTTCATTCACTGATATGAATTTGACTTCACTTTTAGTGCTGCCATTATTTAAGCAAACGGTATGTCACAATTAATAGCTAAATGAATATTTTTAATCAATTTTATTATAAAATAATTAATAAGTTAGTTTTGTATAATATACTTTTTTTCGTCAGATGTGTGTTTAAATAAATTAAATAACACAGAGTGGAATGAAAAACTATAAAATTAAAATAAAAAATTAAATGTTTTTATCAGGTAGTATTATTTTCTTTTTGAAAGTTTTTTTTTCAGTGAATGTAAACATATAACTAGGTTTTCCCCCATAGTGTTTTTTTAACACTTACATATGTTTAATCAAACATCCAAACCTTTCAAGAGCTATCTGTAGAATTTTTTTTATTAGTATTTATAGCTAAGGATTTAAATTCATATATTTTGTAAAATCAAAGGAATATTTCTATTATTTTATTATTAAATTAATTATTTGTTAATAAAAAGTATATTGCTTATTATTTTGGATAAAAATACGTTCTACAGACATTTTTAAGCTAACTATAAGTAACGATTGATTTATTAATGAAAACTTGAAAATTATTTTATTATCTTGGATTCCTAAAAACTATCTATTACTAAAAAATGATGACTTTTTTTTTTACTCAATCATCAAAATAGTTTTCTTTTTATTGTATAAATTTATTATTTTTTTCCTAAGCAAATTGTTTTTCAAAAGTCATTAAAAGAAATTTGAAGATAAATCTTATATCTGAGAGGAGAGTAAGGGGGAAAATAGTTCTACACTCAAAAAAGCCACTGTAACACCGTGCTGTAGAGAGAGAAAAGAAACCTGTTTGACATCAGTAAGATGTGGAAGATATTTCGAAAAACGCAATTGTAATGACGTTAATATATAGGAATCACACACATACCAGGAACTTCGAATAAGGGAAGGGGAATTTCCATGGCAATATGTTATGCAGTTGAATATGTTCGTGCAACGCCGGGTTAAATGGAAAAGAATGAAACCCGTCTCACAACAACGAAAAGAAGTGAACAAATTTTGATAAGGCGAAATTTAATGACATTGTTATGGAAATCACTCACATTGCACGCGTACACACACACACACACACACACACACAATTGTTGTCGTCCTGAGGGAAACAGGATATTCCCGTGGTGATTAAGTAATGCACTCGGTAAAAACCCGTGCAACACCGGCTAAGCGAGGCGGGGGGGGGGGGGAGAAATAAGAAAGTCAAAGTAATTTCGAAAAAGAATATTGGAAGTGCTGATTTTTTGAAGGGAAGAGAAAATGTTAAACGAGAGAAAGCCCGAGCGATGCCGGGCCATGCACTCACATCGTACGCGTACACACCCACACAGAAGTTCTGGCGTCATGAGGGAAAGAGGAAGTTCTCATGGGGATTAAGTTATACACTCGGTAAAATCCCGTGCAACACCGGGCTTAGTGGAGGGGAAATAAACATAGAAGTCAAAGTAATTTCGAAAAATAATATTGGTCATGCTGATTTTGTGAAGGGAAGGGAAAATTTATAAAAGTAGAAAAAGCCCGCGCAACGCCGGACCATACAGCTAGTTATAGTATTATTTTCTGGGAGTCTTTCACTGAGATGGAATGTTGGAGCATCTGGTTGCAATTTCGCTGATCTTTGTTGCGAGATCCGTTGGTTTCTCAAATACATGGTCGGCCTCTGGGGAGTAAAGGATGGGTGATGATGATAGGATGCTGAATGTTGAGGATACACCTGGTTGTATACTTGGTTTCGGGAGTAACTCATTGGTGGTTGATTTTGACCACTACGCCATCTTCCGTATTGTGATCTGTGGGCAAGTTGGGTCGGATGGGGAAATATTCTTTTCAGTGGATATTTTGGATTGATAAATTCTGGGCGATTTGTAGTTGAAATTTTACTTTCTTGTATGTCCAAAATTTTCATCTTTTCTTTCAGCTCTTGTATATCTTTCGAACTTTTTAACTGCATTTCTATGGCTCTGTCTTCTTTTAATCCTTTGATTATGTAAAATTTTTCTGCTTCCTCTTCTAAGTTGATTCGGGATGCGATCTCTTGCATTCTGTAGAAGTATTCTATGTTAATCTCTTTGGATGTTTTTTCTGTTTTGGCTAGTTGAAGATGAATCTCCGTGGGATTTATTTGTGTTCCAAATTCTCGTACTAAGTTCAATTTAAATTCGGTGAAACTTCTTGGTATTGGATTTAAATTAATGAAGGTGGCAATAGGTCCACTTACTAATTTTGTTAAAAATATAATTTTCTGTTTTTCAGTTATTTCGAAAGAATTGCAAATATTTTCAAATTGATCCAAGAAATTTTGAATGGGCATTTCTAGGTTATACTTTTGGAAAAAAGTTTGGATATCATCAAAACGTACTTCATTTTTGACGATGGTTATATGTTGAATTAATTTTTCTTCTTCTGTTTTTGTTCTGCTCACTTCTTCCGTTATCTTTTCTTTTTTAGTTTGGTCTTCTGCCTTATTTTCCATCTTAAAATTTTGATTACTTGAATTTTCTTCAAGTGAATAAGATAATTTTATTTCTTCTTTGGCTGTTGGAGGATTGGAGCGTTTCTTTTTTTTCCCTTACCATCAGAAAATGTTTATTGCAGAGTTGATTTTATTTTCTTGCGGAGGAGTGGCTTCGCTTCCCGTGTTAGCAGCGCTTTCTTTTTCTCCGGCAACCCTGCGTTCCGCTAAGAGACACGCATTACTTTCAGAGTTCCATAATTTTCTCTACAGCACTTTCTATTATATTTGGTTGATTTGGCATCCAATTTTAAATGTTTTAATTTTTGGATGGTATTAAATTAAAGTTGAAATTAATTTGCGGGCTGCAGGTTTCCTTCCTTCCGATAGATCCTGCCGTCTTATTGCTGTCGTGTTTTGCGAGTGAACATCAAGACATTTTATTTTGAACTGTCTTTATTCCATAAAATCACTTTTGAATCTGATTGCCAAGAGAGAGAGAGAGAGAGAGAGGCGGACACGTGTTAAGTTACAGAATCCGCGGCTACTCAAAAGCCAAATGTCTTTTGAAGAGGTCCTTATTGAAGAAGGTATATTTGAAATACTAGGTAATAAAAATTAATGGTCGGAGCTGCAAAGTTCTGTTAAAGCCATGTGTTCTTCATTCCCGAACTGGATAATAAATTTAATACTTGAAGATGCAACGGGAAAATAAAAGTTAGAAGTGATCTAGGGATTTAATTAGATCTAATTTAATTATCTTATATATATATTATCATATTATATATTTTTATCAAGATTTTTCTGGTTATGTTTCTTAGAATCTGGCTTCTATCATTTAGCTTTGTGGGTAGTATAATTTGGTCTTATTAATTTTTTCATTTTATTATACTATACACACACACACACACACACACACACACACACACACACACACAACACACACACACACACACACACACACACACACACACACACACACACACACACACACACACACACACACACACACACACACACACCACACACACACACACACACACACACACACACACACACACACACACACACACACACACATATTACAAAAATATACAAAAAATAGTTATATATCTAAGATAACTATAGTCATGATAGAATAGATTTAGCCATAGAAATACTAGAGGAAACTCCTAGCCTTAGGAACCAGGAATGCCGGTTTAAACAATGTTTTCGGCCAGCCAACTTTCACCTGAATTTGCCAATACTCTGGGCCATAGGGAAAGCAAGAAATTTCTGCAGATGTTTAACTATTATTATAAATAAAACCATAATTTATTAATGTAAAACGATAATGTTATAGCCTGTAATAATTATTAAAATATTTAAAATCAAAGTTAAACTATTAGATAAAGACTTACCACGTGAGTACAACACATATTCCCCGGCTATGGACAATAACAGTATCGCATAAAATTATTAAGTTTTTATAAAATAGCATTAATACTATATATACACATTTAAAAACTCTATATTTTATTTTAAAATTTATAGAAAATAAAAGTGCCGCCCAGCCATATACAATTAATTTTTAAGAAAATATAATATTGTTAATTAACTTAGCTAGAGGCGCCATCTATCTATAAGCTGTACAACTAATAACTTTTTTATTTAACTGTTAGGTAACTTTTTATAAATTTAGGAGGGTAACCGTGTTCCATACAATGTTTAATAAAGTTATTAAGATTTAAATATACATTAAATTTATCACTAACTAATACGTTATTACGATAAATATAATTGAAAATAATATTTCTATAAATTGATATAATGTTGGAATTCCAGTAAGGCACTTTAAGAATGTTAAAATTAAAATCATCTCTTTTATCATAAATATTGCTATGTAATTTATAGTCCTTAATATATAATGATACATCCAAGTAATTAATTTTAACTGGATTACTATTAATTTTAATTAGCTTTAAATAATTCGGATAAAAATTAATAAAGGGGTTAAAATTATTATTTTTCCCAAAAATAATTATGTCATCTATGTATCTAAATGTGTAATAATCATTATTAATAATATAATTATTTTCGTAAAAGTGTAAATATAAATTAGCCAAACTACTGCTAGAACACCTTGAGGCTAACCTTTGTTTTTTTTTTGCACAGAGAACCATCAAAATTAATGTAGTTTTCTTTTAAGACAAAATTTATTAGAGTTCTAAATTTTTGTAAATTAATATTAAGGTTATAATTTCAATGATTATCTAAAATTACCCTAAATATATCATTGATATTAATGGAATTAAAAAGATCTTCAAAGTCATAACTATAAACTGAATAAATATTTTTATTTTTAAAAAAATCTATAATATCTTTACTATTTTTAATTATAGCTTAATTATACATTGCTTATTGATGAATTCTTGTATAATATTATGCAGCATTTTACCTGCAACAGTGATATAAGTTTTATCTTAATCTTTATTTTATAAACATACCGTATTTCTAATGAACTTGTATACAACAAATAAATAATGAAAAAAATATTTTTTTCTTAAAATTCAAATAAATATTGAAAAAACATTGAAATAGTTCAGTAGTAAAGTTATAAACAATAAACGTACAATATTTATAATAGTACTGAAACATTTAACATTTTTACGTGTTTTTTGCATAACGAACAAATTTATTTCTCTTTTTTAAACTTCCCTTAACTCACGGATAGACATAATGAAAGTGAAAATAGACATATTAATTTTTTATTATACCAAAACAACCATAAGTAATACGAAAAAAATCGAACAAATCAAATAATTACTCTTATCTGAAAATTAATTAAAATGGTTATTGCTTATAATTTAAATAAAATCCTGCAGAAAGAAAGTTTTTCTTAATTTTCTCCTTATTATCTGGATTACACCTTAATGCCATGCTTGAAGAGTATATGTCCTCATGGGTGGTTTTTGTAGTTTTGACTCGGATCCGATTAGTTTTCCAGTTTTCGGATTCGCTTACACCTTTCTCTGGAATTCACTTCGGCAGATGTTGCCATTTTGCTGATTAGAGTGTTCCGTAAATATTTATGAAAGTGGTATTGAACATCTGAAGTCTTATTTGCCTTTATTACTTTGGTTGTACCGAATGCAAAAGCAAAACGATATGCAAATGTTGTTTAAATGCCGGAAGTGTCGAAAAGTCTTGTTTTCGGAAAAAGAAGCTTGCAATCCGCATGGAGAATATTTGTCTTCCGATGAAACAGAACTGGAAATCTGTAGTTCCCCCGATGTTTATTACTTGAAAGAAGAAACTCTTCCACTTTGGATGAAAGACCAAGTAGATGAAGGAAACTGGATGAAAGGAAAATTATTTTGTCCTGTTTGTAACTATCGTATTGGCTCCTTCAATTTCGTATGTGGTTCGAAGTGTCATTGTGGTCTCTGTGTTTTACCTCCTTTGCATGTTGTTTCCCACAAATTGGACCGAGAAATTAAAATTCTTTCCCATGTTCCTGAATTTAAATTGGAAATTGAAAATCAATCTAGTTAAATGGGTCCTGTTTATTGAACTTGCAATTTATCTCCGGTATCGATTACGAAAAGGTTTGTGACTAAATGACATCGTGCTTTTTAAAGCGATTCGTTAACATTTAATCATCTGAATAATTCTTCTTTGAATGAATACCTTTGTAAGCAGTGAGATTACTTTTCTGGCCATGACTTAGGAAATGAATATGAATAGAGAATTCAGTGAATAAATATAAATTATGAAAGGCGTGGAGTTATAATTCATTTATAAATTAGTTTAATTCCATTTTTTAGAAAAAAAAACTTGACATTTTCTCAAAGAATGCTCAAACTCTGTATAATTGTTGATCATATTGTTCAATCTTATGATATTTTAGAGAAAATATTCTTTTAATATGCAGCATTTCATTTTGAGTTCGTCTATGAATACTTCATAAATTGTGCTAATTTTTTAGTTGCAAAATAAATCTAAGCAGTGGAAGATGTATATTATATATCACAAGTATTGAAGCATGTTGAAATGTGATGGATGACATGCATCGTACTAAACCATCTGGATTTTAATTTTTGGAAATTAGAACAGTTAAATGTCTGCAATTGTTGAAACTTATACTAAGATATTTTTTGCACAAAATTGAAAACGGATCAAAGTCTGAAATTGTCTAAATTTATATTGGGACATATGTTTTGCATTAAATTGAATTCATTCATGTATCGCACACACATTGTGTCAAGTCTGAAGATATCACTAGAAAGATGTTTCTTGTATTTGCTTTGAAGCCATTTTTGTGAACTTGTTCTTTTCTTAGCAGTTTTCTGTGATATTTTAACACTTTCAGGTTTTTAAGCTATGCAACGCTGCTTAATTAACAAATAAGTGATGCAATTGAAAACTTAAAGGAGTGTTAAGTAAACCTTTTTGCAGTTAAATGTATATGATGAACAATACATGTTTAAAACTGTTGCAATTTACATTCATCATGAAAATTCAAAATTTGCATTAATTGGTGACATTTTTCATTCATTTCTGAAGTATTCTAATTTTGTTATGACTTTGTTATAAACAATGGTCAAGAGTTAAAAAAAATTCATATTTTTATTGCTAAAGTGTGAACTGATTATGAATGTTCTTTTTTGTAGAAATATTTGAACAGTTTGATCAATTTAAAATGTCTGATATGTAAATTATTGGAGAGGAAGGAATATGTTCAGTTGAAATGTTAAAATCTTAAAATTCAACCAAATTTCATTTTATCCTACTAATTTGGCAATTTGTTTCATAATAGATTGCAACTACAATTTGGTTAATAGCCTTTGTTGCTCCATATCCCACTAAAATAACTGCAACTGTAACTACAGTTTTGATCATCCTATAAATTATTTTCTTCATTATTTTAAGAGATAAAATGTGGCAAAATTCTTTGAATTTTTATTGTACTCTATTTTTTACTATGCTCTTCCATATTTATGATTTTTCTTGTCAGATAAATTTTTCTGTGTGGAAAATTTTTTTTATGTAATTTATATTTTTTTCCAAAGACTGCCTTAAGGAATGATAGTAATATAATCAATATCCAACAAATATGAGTATAATTTTTCAGTTAAACTTCCAGGTTAGAATGTCATTCTTGTTTTGAGACCAAAGAGGGGTTTTCTGATGATTTAAGTAACTCATACAAACTGCACGTAGTCTCTTGTGATTGGATGGTTTGAGCTTAAAAATTCAAAGAGGATTAATGTTTAATATTTTAAATAGATAACATCTTGTATGAGTGGACATAGATGCTGATGTTTCTACTTTTCTTACCTTTCTATTGAAATTTTGTAGGTAACCCATATGTATCGCTTTTATGTTACTTAGACTAGCTTGAAGATTTATCAGGAGTGTACTCGTAAATGTTAAGATAAGTTCTTTTTTCATTTACAATTGGTAACTGATTGACAAGATATATCATAGAAACTATGGTTCCATGAATTATGCTGGAATGGTTTTCCGTGTCCAGTTTTTAGTTTCCTCTGATTTTTTCCTTCTGAAAATAATTTTGCCAAATAGTGTCCAAAATATTACATGTTTTCGAAATGGTTCCTGGTAGAAAATGTGATTTCTAAATAGGAATGGAGAAAAAAAGGATATGCATGTTTTGATGGATTTAAATAACTATACTAAAACCATGAATATTTGAAGCAATTTTGTAAATTACTGATCTTATTTTAACTTGTAATACTTCATTCACTGCTGTGATCATGTAAACCTCATGGTGTAATGCATATCTGTACCCTCCACAGCATTTTTAATTTACAAATATTTCTTTAATTCTTTCATCAATCTTGGCTGAAGCAGAAACATTCAAATGTTAATCAATTCACTTACATTCTGATGCCGATATAATTATTAATAGACTGTAGATTTTAACAAATTTTAATAAGCGAAACAGATCCCAACCATATAGGAGGATCGCTATACTTTTCAATCTGAATACAAAAGGTTACAAAAGTTGGCTCGGAGCAAAACTGTACAAAGGAATTCTCGCCAACTGGGGCCAACACCTTCAATTAAGAATACAAACCAGTAATCCTTTGTTTCTTAAAAATTCGATTCTTGAATCTTGGCGTTGTTTTGCAAAATGGTTCAAAAAGCAAGAATTACTGGCAAATATGTACAAAATTTCAGTGTATGGAGTGAGAACAAAAGCTAATTATCTACTTTCAAATTGCATGAAAACAGTATGTTTCAAATGGTAAGCAAGCATTCAGTTTACTTCGTTTCTTCTACTAGAAGTTGATGTTCAAAGTATTTTTATAAAAATGAAAAAAAAAGAGTGAAATTGCAAGGCTTACAATGCAGCAGAAAAAGTTTGTTTTTGTGTGAGTGGGTGTGGAAGGTGAACTCTTAACTAGTAATATAACATTTAAAAAATTATTAAAAATACTTCTCCTGCACGTAGATTGTTGATTTTTGCACCATTAGAAGCGTACAAATTTATATTTTATAAAAATGGGAAAAGTGAAAAATATGTGTTTAGGCTCGAAATTCGTGGAGCTACCCCCTTAAAATTTTTTCAATAAATACAATGTACAGATGAAGGACAAAATAATAGCAAAAACCTGTGAAATGATGGAAAATCTTTATTAATAAGGGGTTTGACTATCCTTTGACAAGTGCAGATTTAATGAGACGGGGGGATAGATGCATAAAGATCGCGTACATTTAAAGGAATATTAAGCCATTCCTCCTGCAGAACAGTTTCCCAATTCGGAATGGCTGGATGGAGGTGGAAATCGGGACTCCCATAAATGTTCAATAATATTCCATGTCCGGAGACTGAGGGGGCCAGGCAAGATACTCAACTTCATTGTAATGCTCTTTGAACCATGCTTGAACACACCTAGCAGTATGGATAGGGCGTTGTTGTCTTGTAAAAGCAGTCCCTCTTCAGGAATACAGTCTGGATAAAGGGATGTACATTATCCTCTAGAACGCTTAGATAGTGAATGGATTTGATTCTCCCATGCAGAATAACAAGTGGTCCAAAACCACGCCAAGATATCCCATTCCATACCTAATAGAGCCACCTCCTTGCTTCCCTGTTGGCAATCGGCATTTATAATTAAACGCATCCGTTCGTCTGAAATATGGTCAGATGAATAGTCATTCACCTGTTGCCACTGCTGTGGGGACCAGCCTTTGTGATCTCTACATCATTTGCGTCGCTTGAAAGCATTAGTTACTGCCACCAAGGGCTTACAAATTGCCACTGCCTTAAATGTTTGCATCATGAAGTTCCTTTTGACAGTTTTTGTTGAAATGGGGTCCTGGAGATGACTGTTAATTTCGAATGTTATCTTGGATAACGATTGCTTGTGCTTTCCAACTACTATGTGCTTCAAGACCCGTCTATTCCTATCAGCAAGCTTTGACTTTCAGCCACTGTTGTGCTTTGAAGACGTCGTCTTACTTTCTTTTGTGTACGCTGTCATAACAGCTGATGCCGTACTCCTTGCAAACTCCAAAAGGTTTTCTACTTCCGTAACCAATGCTCCAGTTAAACGCGCTCCAACAGTCATTCCTCTTTGGAATTCTGACAGGTCTAACATTTCAACTTATCACATAGACACATGCAACGTAGGTGAATGCTGTTAAGAGACTGATACTTTCTTCACGCTCACTAGGTGGTTAACTTCTGTTGCAGGTGGTTTAGCTGTACTGCAAATGTGAAATATATATCATACTTTTTCGCAGGTGTTTGTATTATTTTGTCCTCCATCTGTCAGCATTTTTGTCTATGCCAACAGGCTTTAGCGATATTTTATCAAAGCAATTAGATTCACTTATAGAACAAAAGTACATACACTCATGGACAAAAAAATTAGGGTACCAAGAAGGAGTCTTTAAAATGAAACGAAATTTTACATACATAATGACTACTTTGATATACAGTGGGTAAAAAAAGTATTGGCAATTGCCTGTAATAGATCTAATTAGCTAACAAAGGAAATGCTTGACAATTGTCAACTGGACATAATGAACACAGGAGGTAATAAACACCCAAATTTAATGAAACTTTCATTTTAATATGTCTTTTACAGAAAATATACAACAAAGCGTGTTTGCATGTCAAAAGGTATTAGCAAATAATAAGTAAATGTAGAACAAATCAGATATGTTAATACTTTGGCATGCATGCCTTTTGCATTTATAACAGCGTAATCTGCTTTCATAGAGAAAACCAGTTCTTGGTTGTACTATTGGAATTTGTGCCATTCTGCAGGGTATAGCTAAGTTCAGCCTTTACACGTAAATTTTATGTTTCCTGAATCTCTGCGTCAATTTGTGCTAAATTCATCTGATTTATGTCCAGGTGATTGAGCGTGATTTCTTAACTGGCGAGAGGTTATCAAATAACCAATCTGGGTGAGGTTTGTATGCTTAGTCATTCTTGAAACACAAAAGGTTCCTGCAAGTTTTTGGGTACTGGATTGCAAATTATGGCGAATATGTCGAGGATTATGCGTCGTCATAATACCAATCGATGAAGCACAGTTTAATAACTCGAGTTTGCTGCCATACAGCCCAAACTAAATCGCCCTCCACCATGTTTCGACAGTTGTGTAAATGTTGTTTTCCAGTTCAGTGTTTGGTCTTCTCCGCTATTGTCGATCCATCACTCGAAAATAAAGTAAACTGATTGTCGGAAAAATATATGTTCCAAAACCAACTGATAAATTAAATGTGAATTTTGCAAATTCACCTCTTCTTCATAAAACCTTTCTATAAAAATATCGTATAGTTCCTGTATGACTAAAAGTTTTATTGAGTATAGCAACATCTTATGTAACTGGGGTGCAACTTATTTTAGGATTTTTCTAACCCTTTGATAATCTATCGCTTTCTCCTTGCAGAAAATTTTAGCTGTCACTTCTAACCTTATTGTACCTGTGGATCCTGTCGCGTTGAACTTTTGCAACATTTGACAGTAGATAAAATATTTGAATAAAAACTTGCATATCGAAAACGTTTTAAACACCGCTATCGGTGCAAAATAAATATCCTTTTAGTGTTAAAATTAATTAAAAATGCTAAAGTAATTAAAATATGTATTCGGTAAGAAAATATATTATGGCGAATAAGAATATTTAGGGGTAAGTAGTGCTAACACTAACGTCAGGCATCGCAGGTGGGCCTCAAGGGCAGCCACATAATGCACCACAATATAGTCATACAGACCAGCAGCCTTCAGTGATGGTTTTCAAGAAGCGGGCCTTAAAGGTGCTGCCGTGCCTGAATAGTGCAGATGAAGCGAGGCTGTATGTGTGTATTCTTACCATATGGCTGGTCTTCTCGATGAGCTGGCTCTGGTCGAGGCGCCTGAGCCTGGTCTTCATGGAAACATCTTGATCCACTGGTCCCACCACCTCCTCGTAACACAATTGCCCAACGATGACTAGCACAGCCACAATCGACCACCTAACTTCCATCATGCTTGGATTCTCCCTCTGCAAACTGCGACAGCTGTTCATTGTCTTGATAATGGGTATGGGTCTACGCGTACTTCCTTTGTGAACCATTCACGCAATTCTCAATCGGACTTTAGTTTACCTGTTTATACCCAGGAGAATCCTTAACGGCCTCTACGGTTATACATAATATAGCAATCACGTTACATTTAATCATTTGCATATCTCCGGCTTGTACTCCTTCATGCTAAGTTTCATTACTGATCTCGCAATTATTTCTTGGTGTGCTAATTTTGTTCATGAGTGTACTTTAAAAAGCTTAACACATGTATAAAATCCACAAATCATTTACATATCCAAAATTATCTTTTCTTGCATAAAACTGAGTTTTCAGAAACTAAATTATTTTAAGGATTTGTGAAAAAGGGAAGAAAAGTGAAATCATGGGAAAACTAATAATTACTCCTTGTGCAGCTAATTTTGAAAATTTAGCCCTCTGAGATTTTTTTTTGAAAAAGATGAATAGAGCGTGTGTGTGTGGAAGCTTGGATATCGAAATATCATTCGGGGAGGGGGGTGTCATGTTTCATATCAAAACCAATGTTTTAAATTTCACTTTGCAGCAATTATAAATGATTTCTTAATACGACATTAGTGAATTTTATGTCGTAAATACGAGGCATGTTTTTTATGTAAGTACCGTTTTGAAATTAAAAAAAGACGTGCAAAGGTATCGCAATAATTTTATTTTTGCATGAAAGCCTGTACCTTAATCTACTTTTCTACATAATTTCCGTGAATATTGAGGCACTTGTCATAACATGGCACCAGTTTTTGAATACCCCTCATAAAATTCTGCCGCCTGACTTGTTAACCACTGTATCACAAATGTTTTGACTTCGTTATCGTCTTGAAGACGCTGACCGCCCAGGTGTTTCTTCAAGTGCAGGAACAAATGGTAGTCGCTGGGCGCCAGATCAGGGCTGTATGGAGGATGATCTAGAGTTCCCCATTTAAAAGATTTGATGAGATCTTTGGTCCGATTAGCCACATGTGGACGGGCATTGTCATGCAGCAAAACGATACCCTTACTCAACTTGCCACGTCTTTTGTTCAATGTCTCACAATAAGACGCTGCATTGATTGTCTCATTACGAGGCAGAAACTCCACTAGCAATACTCCTTTTCTGTCCCAAAAAACTGTGCACATTATTTTCCGGGCAGAAATTGTTTGCTTAAACTTCACTCTTTTGGGTGATGATGAATGTCGCCATTCCATGGATCGTTGTTTCGATTCTGGTGTGACATAGGCCACCCATGTTTCGTCACCAGTAACAATTTGGTCTAAAAAATCTTCACCTTCATTGTGGTACCGCTCAAGGAAAGTCAATGCACTGCCTAAACGTTGGGTTTTGTGCAAATCCGTCAACATTTTTGGAACCCAACGTGAACACAATTTCCGGTAATTCAAGTTCTCGGTCACAATGCGATGCAAAACTCTACGAGAACATTGAGGAAAGCAGTCGGACAATGATGAAATTGTAAAGCGTCTGTTTTCTCTCACCTTTTCGTCCACTTTCTGCACCAAATCTTCATTAACGACTGAAGGATGCCCACTCCGTTCTTCATCATGCACATTTGTGCGGCCATCTTTAAATGCTGTCACCCATTTCCTTACCATTCCATCACTCATAATGTTTTGTCCGTAAACTTCACAGATCTCACGATGAATATGGATCGGTTTTACGCCTTTAGCACTAAGAAATCGTATAACAACCCGTACTTCACAATCAGCGGGACTCACGATTGTCAGAGGCATCTTAAACACTCAGTAAACAACGTATACAATGAAGAATCAGACTGTAATGGCGTCAATGTGTAGACAAGAGATGTAGGTAACCAGCGAGCATGCGCGGAACGCCGACTGGAACGCTGCGGCTGCGGAATCGCAAAACGGTACTTACTTAAAAAAATGCCTCATATATTCATGCCTTATACTACATTCATTATGTTTATGGAAGTTTAAATAAATGTTTTGGCGCACTATAGCAGAAATCGGCTTTTGTTTCAATAAACCCCACAATCACTCACTCAATTTCGTTATGCGTCTTTCGAGGTCTCTAATTTTAATCGTTGTATTCATTTTTGAATCTGTGGAAGTCTATATAGGTTTGATTACTGTTATGCTGTTAAAAGTGAATATACTTACAAATTCCAATTCTTATGTAGTAATCCTCGCAAGTATAACAAAAAAATGTATGCAAATATTGCATTGATTACATCTGATTGGGCATCTATATTCTGTTTCCTTGGATGTCATAAGTGAACATGGATGACCCTTCACTTTTTCTTATGTGTTTTTCAACACATTGAACTTAATTATACTTATCGTCCGTTTCTTCATTAATTTTGTCTTTTTCGAATAGATGGAACTCAGGAGGTAGATTTACCCATTTCGATGCTGTAACACAAGACACTAATTTCTTGGGAATGGCTACTAAAAGTATAATGAAATTATTTTATCTAACCATTTCATTACTGTGCCTCATGCTTCTTAATATTAGGTTGAGTCATAAGTAATTTCTGCTTCTTTATCAGGTATTTATTGTGCTCGTTAAACAAAACAATTACATTAATTTATTATGTATTCATCGTTATCTAAAACCTTCTCCCATCTTCCTGGCAGTTTATAAATCACTTCTTTGTAAAATGTGGTTGGTTTGGACTGAAAGAAGTTTTCAACAACCTGCGTGATTTGCTTCTCAGAATTGAAAGTTTTTCTATTCAAAAAAATTTTGTAGGTAACAGAAAATGTAGTAGTCTGTCGGGGCAAGATCCAGGGAGTAAGGAAAATGTGTTAAAACAGACCATCCAAGCTCAAGAATTTTTTCTGGAGTCACTTTTGCTGTATGTGGTTGCGCATCGTCATGCTGAAGGATGACATTTTTGCGAGTGACGATTGCAGGATGCTTTTCACGTAGTTTTTCTTAAACTCTTTGCAGATGCTGAACATATCTATCCGCAGTAATCGTTAAATTTGGCTTCAACAACTCGTAAATTATTCGTAAACAATCCCACCATACACAATAAGATTTTTTGGCGTGGATGTTGGCTTTCGTATCTGGTAGGGGTGGTTCATCCGTATCAAGCCACTGTCTTTTGTGGACTATATTCTTGTAGGTGACCCATTTTTCATTGCCTGTTACAATCCTGTTTAAAAAAGGTTAAATTTTTACCCGTGAGAGCAGACTTGTGGCGATTGACATGCAATCTTCTTTATTCCGTTCACTGAGATTGTGAGGTACCCATACTCCTAAATTGCTGACTTTCCCTAATTTCTCCAGGTGGCAGATAATGGTTGATTGCTATGTATTCAATTTTTCTGCTATACATCTTATTGATTCACATGGATTTTGCTCCAATACTGCCTTTAAAAGGTTGTCGTCGAAGTCAAAAGCACATCCCGCCCTTGGTTTGTCTATTAAAGTCATATCTCCAGAACAGAATTTTACGAACCATTTTCTAACTGCCCGATCAGTTATCAATCCTTCACCATGCACTCTGCATATTTTTTCGGATGTCGCCTTAGCTCCATTGTCTTGTTTAAACTCCCAGAACATTGCATGACGAATATGTACTTCATGGCTCTCCATTTTAGAGGATAAAAAAGCAGTTTATTTTGACGTGTATCATACAAAGTTGTTGACAAAAGACTTAGCAGAAACCTCGTGTAACTAAGGAAAACAAAAGCTCGTGTTGTGGTAACTTGTAACAGGTAAATTTGAATAATAGATTCTACATAGCTGCGTCAGAAGTTACTTATGACTCGACGTAATTTAGCTGACGGTGAAATCGTTGGAACTGTTTGTGTTAATACCCAATCCAATTCTATCTCCATAGATTCAGTTTTTTGTTATATTTGTTTAATAAGTGAAGTAATTTGTAAAATTTGATACTTCGTTGTAATTATTTATGAAATTGCTAATTACAAGAGGTGATCAAATGAAAAGGTACGAAACGACACAGTGCGTACAAATGTAGACTTTATTCAAAATCTACATCATAGGCCTGAGCACAATGATCCCACTGATGAACAAGCTGCAGGATTCCTTGTTCCCAGAATTCCTGTGGCTGTGATGAGACCCAGTCCTTCACAGTGTCCTTGAGTACGTTGTCCGAGTTGAAGCACTTCCCTTTCAGGTGTTTCTTCAGTGGACCAAACACATGGAAATCGCAGGGCAACATGTCCGGCCTGTAGGGCAGATGGTCCAACGTTCCCATTTGAACATGTCTAGTTCCATTTGTGTTACTCTGTAGACGTGCTCTATCATGGAGCAGAACCACACCCTCCGTGAGCAGCCCCGGTCTTTTGTTCTTGATGGACTTGCGTAGGCGTTGGAGTGTCTCACAGTACACATCGGAGTTAATGCTTTTTCTGTGCTCGAGGAATTCCACAAGTAGCGGACCTTTAATGTCGAAAAAGACTGAGCAACACCTTGCCTGCTGACTTCACAGCTCTGAACTTTTTAGGGGGAGGTGACGATGCATGCTTCTACTGCATGCTGTCCCGCTTTGTCTCTGGCTCGTAGTGATGGCACCAGGTCTCATCCCCTGTGACGATCCGCTTCATGAAAGCAGGGTCTCCAAGTTCTACACTTCCAACATTACAGGGAAAACTAATTAACTAGCAGAACTATGAACAGTGGATCTTAAAATTAAATAACGGGTGTGGAGGACTTTTCATCAAAGACGAGAATTTCGTAAACAACCATATTTATTGAAGATGATTCAAAAGATGAAATTTACAGTGACAGTTGGAAAACATTTTAAACTGAGCACCTTGCTCAAAAACATTAGAGTACAGTATGGAGTCAGCTACTCGCTGAGAAACACCCAACTGCTACTGATTTCACAGCAGTAGCGATCCGTATTTATACACTAATATAATTTGCATATTGCATCACTTCCACAACAAGCAATGTTAACTATTAAGAAACTCCTGAGTGGTCAGATAGAACCGTGACGTCACAAGCGACGATCGGATCTTTAATGCACAGCTGCCATCAGCAAAAGCTGTTTCTCAACTCCACTCGTTTTTCACCCCGTTTTCCGGGTTTATTTACATTTCGTTAATGACGGCACATTTGAAACGCCCACATCACTTGCTGTTCAAGTAATACTATATTTCTGGATTACTGCCAATATTGGGATGTCATGTAAATTATCCACAACTTGTCAAACTATGCTTATAATTTAGCCATGACATACAAGCGGCCACCTTGTCAGTATTCCAGAATATCACACTTAAAAAAAAAAGATAAATTACGTAATATAAATATGAACAACACTTTATCAATGAAAAATATTTCTAGATATTTTGTCCTATATTTTAATATTTTAACGAATGTTTGGCGCAGCATAACCAAAATTGGCTCTTGCGCCATAAACCCCGAATCCGCTACGCTGCTTTCAATGCCAGAGATACAGACACTCAAAAACAGTCTGCCGTGGCCAACCAACCTGTGCTAGATGTGCAGAGGTTGGCCATGACAGCAATGACTGCAAAGCCAAGGAACGATGTGTGAATTGTAAAGGGGACCATTCGTCGTTTTCCCGGTCATGTCCTACATGGATAACAGAAAAGGAGATAACGGCAGTCAAAATTAAAAATAAACTATCATATCCAGAGGCTCGGCGTGTTGTATTATCACACACGCCAACTTCTGGAAAAAGTTATGCAGCTGCAACCAAAAAAACTTTAGAATCAAAAGGCACCCAAAGTGAGGAAACAAGTTTCAGTAAAACCCCAATGTCCACTAGTATTGCAGTGGATACAAATAAGATAGTATCAACTTCCCCCATTAAGAAAAAAAAAACAAAAAAACCAGAATTAAAGAATCTGGCTTGATGTCAAAAAAAAAAAAAGAGGTCTAACTTCTCGAAAAACCTGCAAGATAAAAAAGACGATGTGCTTATTCTTCACACTTCGGAGAGTGATGAATGCCTAATGTAAGATCTCTCCAACTATCCATCGACTCCTAGCTCCTTACAAGGAGCGAGTGCTATAACGTGATGACCTCCTTTGTTTCCTGGAACTGCCGTGGACTAAGAACTCGATTAGATCTCAAATCCATCATTTCCATGTACCAGCCCGCATGTATTGCTCTTCAGGAGACTTTTCTGAAGAGTACCATGACAATGTGAGTGCGTGGTTATAATTGTTGACGGGATGTCGATGGCACTGCATCTCTATCTGGAGGTGTATGCCTGTTCACGTCCCATCTCTATCCCAGTAATGTCGTCACACTGCACACATCATTACTGGCTGTGGCTGTACGGATTCATATCCATTCTTTAGTCCCCCTCAGGGGGCTCACCTTCTTTAGGTGAGTACGGGTGTCACAATCCCGAGGTACCCTAGTGATCTTTTCCTTTTCCCAAGGGGTTTACTGTCTTTGGTAAACTCGGGTGTCACGAACCCGGGGTACCCTAGTGATCCTTCTCTATTTTCGACCCTCTTGTCATTCAATTTTCCCTTTTCTTCTTTTCCCGTCTAGACTACAGACAATTTTTCGAAATTTACATATACAAAATTATCAATTCATTTTTTTATTAGATTACTCACAATATTCATTATTAATACTATATTTTTCGTTTTGTATTGCGTTAAATTCGTTTAATATTTTTTTAAAATTTATTTTGATGTTCGCAATATTTCTTTGTTTTCTTACTAACAACGTTGGTTTTCCGACCCGCATGTTTGCCGTGTGCGGCGTCCCGTAAGGAGGAAAATGGTGTCCTGGGGATACCTTTTGCGTTCCCTTTGGCCCACGCTTCGCTGTAGACAGGTGGCAGGAGTGAGCCCGCTCCTGTCAATCGGCTGGTGATAAGTCTTTTCGGAGACATTGCTGTAGGGTTAGTGCTGCAGATAAGGGGTGGCGGGTTTACCCGTTGGATCCTCGCCCTGATGCTGTAGCACTATATTCTGGGTGTACTCCAGGTAAGCGCCGTGCCTGGTTTTTGCCAGATGACCGGCACACTGCCTCCCTTGTTGGACTCCGTGGTGGGTGGAGCCACACCAGGATGAATACCATCTCTCTGTCATGGATCCTGATATTTTGTGCCCGGGTAAAGGCCTCGTTTTACCCAACCTTAACCTTGATCAAGTTGCTAAACAAGTAAGATTTTTGTTAATATCCTTGGAAAACAATGAAATGTCCAAAAAGTCACCATTTGCTATTCATAAGGCACTAATAGGAATAGGTGGCGAACCTAAATCTGTAAAACGCTTACAATCCGGTGATTTATTAATTGAAACATGTTCTGCTTTACAAACGAAGTCTTTTTTACTTGCCAAATCTTTTCTTGACTCTACCGTAAGAATAAGTCCTCATAAATCTCTAAATACTTCTCGTGGTGTCATTTCTGAACCTGACTTGTTGAACACTCCTGATACAGAAATCCTTGATGGATTTTCTGATCAGGGCGTGATTCAGGTCAGGAGAATTACAATAAAAAAAAATGCTACAATTATCCCTACAAAACATATAATTTTAACTTTCAGCAGCCCCTCTCTACCCAAAACTATTAAAGCTGGTTATTTAAATTGTAAAATCCGTCCATATATTCCGACTCTGCGCTGTTTTAAGTGCCAGAGGTTCGGACACTCGCAGAATTCCTGCCGTGGGCAATTGACGTGCTCTAGATGTGCAACTGTTGGACATCCTTCCACAGATTGCAATCTGGAGCAGAAATGCGTTAATTGTTCACAGCCTCATTCCTCCAATTCAAAACTGTGCCCTAAATGGATTATCGAAAAAGAAATACAAACCATTAAATCTAATAAAAATATATCATATGCAGAAGCTCGAAAATTAATAGTCCCACAACCATTTCAAACCTACGCTCAGGCTGCCAAATCCATAACTATAAGCAATTCCACACAAACTGATGAAAATATAACAAAAATAGTTTGTCCACCTATAAAATTACTTCAACCAACTTCATCCCTCTTGAAACAAAATACATCAATATCCACATCATTGCCAACCCAAACAAACCTCTTGCCTGCCACCTCTTCAATAGCAGATACAGTGTCAGAACCTCAGCCACCTATTCCTATGTCTACTGCCGTGCTTTCCACCACGAATAATATGTTCAGCCCTATGGAAACGTCATCCAACATATCTGCTTCCTCATCCAACTCCTTACCAATTGAAATTCTTCCATCAATACCATTACTTGATACAGAGACATCCAATAGTCGAACCTCTGCTGCATCTAAAGCAGCAAAAAGTTTGAAGCAAAATTTTAAAGATAGGAAAAAGCGTTCAAAAGCAAAAAAACAAGAGATCGAAATTAAAATGACACCTCACAAGCCGAAGAAGAGTTTTGTGCACTACACCTCAGAAGATGAGGATGTTATACTCTATAACGTCAGTGAACAATTGATGGATAGCCATTATGAAACTGGTTTTAGCCACTACATGACACCGACAAGAAATCGGAAAAAATAATTAGACTAATTATATAAAATTTTATTTGTAAATAACTTGTTCAAATTTAAAGTCATTTTTTACATTATTTTTTAACTTTTTAAACTCATTTTATAGTATTTTGATTGTGTAAAAGAAAAAGAAGGAAAAAACAAATTTTTTTAAATGCAATTTTAATGAAATATATTTTTTGTTATGCTCTATTTTATGTCAATTTTAAATATCAGATTATGTTTTTTAGAATTTTTATGGAAATTAAAACAAATGTTTGGCGCAGCTTAGCCAAAATCGGCTCTTGCGCCATTAAACCCTACACTCACTCACTCACTCACCCCATTCTTTAGTCACAGTCTGTTCTGTTTATTTACCACCCAATGATGTTGTGCCGCAAGTGGATTTGAATCAATTAGTCAGTCAATTGCCAGCTCCATTTATATTGCTCAATGACTTTAACGGGCACAGTCCTCTGTGGGGGCATGATGATACAAATTCTCGTGGGCGACGGTTCGAACAGTTGATCTCTGATCACTGTCTCTGTCTGCTCAACAATGATGAGAAAACGTATTTTCATGCACCCACTAGGACATTTCACTCCCTCGATCTTGCCATTTGTTCGCCAACAATGCTACTGATGTTGAATCTTGAGGTTGAACGAGATCTACACAATAGTGATCATTTCCCTCTCCTAGTCTCGCATGTTAGTGGTGCGAGGGCACAATATCGCCCTCCACATATCACTTTCATCGTGCTGACTGGTATAAATTCACACGGCCAGCGGTTATCACCAGCACAATGGTCCAGAGCAGGGAAGTTGATGATGCCGTATTCAACGTCACTGAAGCTATTAGAAATGCTGCCGATGGGCAGCCATTCCGAAAACATCTTATTCTAATCGGAAGCTGTGCAAACCATGGTGGAATTCTTCCTGCCAACAAGCAAAAAAGGAACAAAGGAGGGCGTGGGGTATTTTCAGGAGATACCCCGCCACAGAAAATCTCATAGAGCGTTCAAACGTGCAAAAGCGTCAGCTCGTAGAATTCGACGTCAAAGTCAGAGAATCTTGGATCCAGTATATATCTTCAATAACATCGTCCACTACAAGCCAGCAGTTATGGAGAAAGGTGAAAGCCGCGAATTGCCTTTATCGAGACTTTACCATTCCGATATTGGAAACATCGTCGACTATTTACTCGTCGCCTGTTGATGTGGCCAACTTGATTGGCCAAACATTTGCTAGTGTGTCCAGCTCCAACTCGTATAGCCCTGTATTTCAGTCGACTAAGAGTCGTTTAGAGCGGACACCTATCAACTTCAGGTGTCGACAGCCTGTACCATATAACTGTGACTTTGACATGTGGGAATTGAAGAGGGCCTTATCATCAACCCATAATACTAGTCCAGGTCCTGATGGAATATCTTATGAATTGCTTCGCCATTTGAACAAGGATTTACTAGTAAGACTCCTGTACCTATTCAACCGAATATGGAGGGAGCAGGTGTATCCTACTCGATGGCAAGAAGCCATAGTGATTCCCATCCTAAAACCTGGAAAAGATCCAAAGAACCCTCTCATCTATCGACCGATAGCACTCGCAAGCTGCCTTTGTAAGACACTCGAACGTATGGTCAATGCCCGTCTCGTCTATCAACTAGAGAAGAACCGATGCATTCCTCTGTTTCAGAATGGCTTCCGTAAGGGAAGGTCAATCCCTGTGTACCAGTCGATCATCCTTTCTCGAATGGATTACGGATGTATTGTATACGGTTCGGCGTGCAACTCTGCTCTGAAAAAACTTGACCCTGTCCACCATATGGCATTGAGAATCTGCTCTGGTGCGTTTCGCACATCTCCAGTGCAGAGTCTCTGTGTCGACTCAAACCAGCTTCCTCTGGACTTACGACGGAGGAAGCTTTCACTTACCTATTATTTTATGGTCTTGTCCATGCCTTCCCATCCTTTAAAAAACGTGTACATCAGCACCAGCATGAAGAGACTATATGATGCCCGACCATCTAACATGTGGCCATTTATGGATAGGATGAAGCTCATGCTCTCTGATTTCGACCTACCTAACATGGACATCCAGCAACGAAACCTTTGGCAATTTCCACCTTGGAATATGCCACGTTTGCACTATATAAACCCTTTTGCCTCGTACAGTAAAACCACTGTCCCATCTGTTTTCTTTCGGCGCCTATTCTCTTACCATCGCAGTCGGTATAGTGCGTATTCGCCCATCTTTACAGATGGTTCGAAACGTGCAGGTTACGCAGGCTGTGGCGTTGTGATTGAAGATAACATGCTCGGTTATAGGCTCGACACTTCTTGCAGTGTTTTCACTGCCGAAGTGGTCTCCATATACCGTGCACTTCAAGTAATCGACTCCTGTTCACCTCTTAAATACTACATCTATACTGATAGCATGAGTGTTTTGGAAGCGCTTGAAAATTACAACAATCGGTGTCATCCAGTGGTGTGTAATGCACTCGACATCGTTAGTCGACTATATAGCAAGGGTTTTGATGTATTGTTTTGCTGGCTACCGAGCCACGTAGGGATTATTGGCAACGAGCAGGCGGACACTGCGTGTCGATCGGTGACGACTTTTTTGCCGGTAGCTGTTCCGCTATCAGATATGAAGCGTGTCATCTGGCATCATATTTTTACAGCATGGCAGGAATCATGGAGTCAGCAGTTGGATAACAAACTGCACTCTGTGAAACCTATCATAGGAGCATGGCCTGTGATGCCAATGCAAAGGACTGATGTCAAGTTGACTTGTCTTCGCATTGGTCATACTCGCTTCACACACAGGCATTTGTTGTTGGGGAAGATGCTCCTCAATGTCCTTCATGTAAGGTCTTGTACACAGTGTGTCACATTTTAATCGATTGTCCTGTTTTTAAGCATCATCGTATCATCCTTGTCTGACTTGGTGGGGGAAACCCACTACCAAAATCTGTTTGCTTTTATTTTTAAAATTGGATTTTTAGATTTAATTTGACAAAACTGTTTTAACATTAATATTTGTGTATGTGCATGCAGGTATGCACATATATTAATATATAGGTATATATTTTATATTTCATCAGCATTTTTAAAATACTTTAACAAAATTGGCTCTTGTGCCAGTAAACCCTACAATCGCTCACCAATATACTCGAGAAAAGAATTTAAACAAATTCTCAGAAACTTTGCAGCTGAAAACTTTATTGAAGGCAGACTAGAAGATGGTGGACTTATAGGAGCTTCCAGTCACATATAATGGGGCTTACAAACAAAAACAATAACATCTCCTTTGACAATTTGGCTAGAATGATGTGCTCCCTGTGCCTGAATCCTCCAGATGAGCACTCTGGCGAATTACATTTTCACCCCCTCCGAGACGGTACTGAGGGCTGCTCGTACTCATCCACTGAACCGAAACACGGTTCACACACCACCCTGCGGGGAACGTTACTCCATCATCCAGTCTGACCTCAATAAAACCAAATGCTGCAAAAAGAAAAACATCTTAGCATTTAACATTTTAAAATTTTTTTTACACATCAAAAATTTTACTACAAAATTTATTCAATGCTTCTTTAACTTGTGGTTTTGTAAATGGGTCTGATAGATTTAATTTACTTGGAACATATTTTAATTCAAAAAATTTGTCATGTGCTAGGTTTTTTATAAATAGGTACCTAACATTAATATGTTTCGTCTTATGATTTTCAAAAGGTGAGTTTAAAAAAGAAATGGCAGCCTGATTGTCACACAACAGCAAACAATAATTTAATTCTAATTTTTAAAACTCATTTTCTAAAACATCTTTGAGCCAAATTAGTTCCTTCACTGCTTCTGTTAGAGTGACAAACTCTGCTTCCATAGTGGATATACTAATACATTTTTGTTTGAAAGTTCTCCATGAAATGAGTTTCATCCACCAACAAAATATATCCACCTATAGAAACTCTGTCATCTCTATTGGCTGCATAATCAGAGTTTGAATAACAAGTTAATTTTAAATTACTTATTTTTGATAATTTCAACTTATAGTGAGTGATATGTGTACTTTAAGTAACCTAATAATTTTAGCAAACTGTTCCAATGTTTAATTCCAGGATTGGACTGAAACTGGGACAATAAATTGACGGCATACATTATGTCTGGTCTTGTCGTAGCAGCGATAAAACTTAGACTACCAATTAAGTTTCTGTATGGATATTTAGCCATTTCATTTATCTCTGCAGGGGTACTTGGACAATCCAATTTGGATAACACAAGACCCTTATATATATATATATATATATAGGAATTGGGAGAGAACTTACTGCAAATTTAAACCTTTCATTCTGCTTATATGAACTTTGGTGAATGTAAAGTTTCTCCTTTGTCTCTTCAAACTCAATACCTAATAGTTTCTTGGTTTTCCCTAGTACTTTCAAGTCAAAATGTCTCTGTAAAAGTGTTATACCATTATCCAAGTCCTTCTTGGTCTTTCCAAACATTACTATATCATCTACATACAACAAAAGAATTAATCTACATTGATAAACATATACACAGTTAGTTACACCACAAAATTTTTTGTAAACCTAAATTAGACAGTACATCATCTATTTCAAAATACCATTGGCGACCACTTTGATGAAGACTGTACAATGCTTTGTTTAATTTACATACTTTATTTGCCTCATTCACATAACCCTCTGGTTGTTGCATATAGATTACTTCGTCTAATCTAGCATATAGATAAGCATTATTCACATCCAACTGTGTATGAAACCATTTGAAAAGACAAACAAAAATTGCAAAAAATGTCTTATAATTGAAAAATTGACAACCAGACTGAACACCTCATCATAATTTTCTTTCACCTGGTTGAATCCCTGAGCAACGAGACGAGCCTTATATCTCACTATTTCGTTTTGCTCATTACGCAAAAGTGAATAGACCCTACATCCCAGAACTTTAGCTTCCTTGGATGATTCTACAAGGTTCCAGACTTTGCGGTCATACATGACCTGCATTTCTTTATCCATCGCACCTTTCAATCTGCTGCCTCAGGTGTTCTGGTAGCCTCTTTATAATTTCTTGGGATTCGAACTACAGTAAGGTTTGCTTCTTCCTCCAATGGGAGATTCAGCAAGTCTGCAACTTTCCCCGATGAGCTGTTCTTACCGCTGAAGTTAAATAAATTCTGGTCATAATCTATATTGTTATCTTTGCAGTATTTCTGTACCTCATTAAATGACCTCAGTCTTGCATTGCTACTCTCAACAAAATAATAAATATCCGTTCGAGACTTATCCTTCCTTTCAACTGGTTTACGTATCCAAGGAATTGAAGCACAGGGCCTAAGAGTATGTGTCCCTCCGGTTTGACTTTCTGAACCAGCACCACCAGGTCTGGTATCTCTCTCGCTGTCAGCTTCCGGATGATCAGCTCGGTCACCAACCGCAAAAAAGATATCGCCATCTTCTGGGAAATCCTTCAAAAGATAATTTCTCACTGTTCCCGTAAAAGTCTTTCCAGAGTCCACTCCTCTTTTCCCTTCATCAAATCTTGCATTGATAGTCTCTACTACCTTGTTTTCCTCCATCAGCCAGATTCTATACCCCTTAGTGCTCTGAGTTTGCCCCAACATTATTCCCAGTTTTGCTCGCATATCGAGTTTTTTTCTGAGTTGTTTAGGGACACCAACAAACGCTAAGCAGCCGAACCTTTTTAGATGGGAAACTGAAGGTCTCTTTCCACCATATAACTCAAATGGGGTTTTCTTGCATCCTTTACGGCAAACCCTGTTCCAGGTGTAAGAAAAACAGAGCAAAGCCTCTGCCCAAAACTTTTGACATAACCCACTTGCATTTAATAGAGTTCTGATTCCGCCCAAAGCCGTTAAGTTATATTTTTCGGCTACTCCATTCATCTCGGGGGGAATAAGAATTTTTTTCATGGGCCTATACCTAGACCTTCCAGAAAGCCTTAAACTCACCGCTACAAAACTCGAGTCCATGATCGGTCCTTACTGAAATTACCTTTTTGTTCAAAAATCTTTCAGCCCTTCTCTGAAACCTAACAAAAGTCTGAAAAACAAGTCGGATGTTTTTCAAAGTAAAAACAGTGACTTTTCGAGAGTAGTCATCTATTATTGAAAGAAAATACCTATTACCCCCATGTGATGCTACTGGTAAGGGACCACAAAGATCCATATGCAACAGCTCTAGGGCCTGTTTTGACCTTATTTTACCAATAGGTTTAAAAGATACCCGTCTAGATTTAGCAAGTTTACATGTTATGCAGTTTTCGGTCAATCCAGACAGCTCGGGTAAGCCACGAACACTTTTATTTTTACTAGTAGCAACTATATACTCATTATTTACATGGCACAGTCTTGAATGCCGCAACTCATTAATGTAATGTTTTTCTACCTGATTTGCTGTCACATTAACCGACCTGCTGTTCCCATTACATTTATACTTGGATGTTTTTAAAAAATACAAGTCATTATATCGGCGAGCAAAAAATAAGTTATTCCAGTTCTTATCGTACACTAAAATTTTTGCATTATTACCTATAAACTTAACACCTTGTTTTTCTAGTTTTACCCCAGAAAGAAGGTTTCTACGCAGTTTAGGATTATACAAAACGTAACTTAAAATTATTTCATTAAAGATACCATTCTAACAAAAAAATGAACTATCCCTTTTCTCTCGACTGGACTATCTTTCTCGCCCATAGCAAGCGACATCTGCATATTCTTTACTGGTTCAAATGTTAAAAACAAATTCCTATTATTGCAGAAGTGTGCAGTCGCTGCAGTGTCAAAAACCCAGCTAGATTTATCAAACTTAAAGTCTGAATTATTAGCCTCGAGTTCTATCAAATTACAGTCTGGCTCAGAAAAAGTTATTTTTTGCTCAACATTAAATCCTTCTTTACAATTCTTATTTCCATTATTAAATTTCTTACTTTCACTATTTATCTTTAGTTTACAATTTGAAATCAGGTGACCATATGCATTACAAAAATAGCAAGGCCCTATTTTTTTACTCTTACTAACTACATTAGAACTTTTAACAACTTGCTTAGAAGGTTTAACATTCGAATTAGAATTAACATCTAAATTTTTAAGCTTAAATTTTGACTTTTGCTTCTTTATCTTATGTTTCATCTCATCAGAAAAAGCAAAAGTACTTACATCTTCCAAGTCCTTTTTTACAACGCCGAGGCGATTTTCTTCTAGCAACAACTCGGCCTCGATCTTATCTGGAACGAAGTCCTTATCGCTCCATCTGTAGATAGCTTGTACTGTTCGGAAATCGTCAGGAAGACTCCTTATCATCTGGTAGCCTTGTTAGAGTGGAGGTAAATCATGTCCAACTTCTCTTAAACGCTCGGCAGAACGCTTGACACGGCAGATAAACAAACCAAGATTCTCGCCAGGAATGTATCTAGTACCGAAGAATTCGTCGAGCAATTGAAATATCCTAGCTCTGGTATTTGGCTCAAAATGCTGTTGAAGGATTTTCCATGCTTCCGCACCATCCGTGGTGCCGGAAATCAGAGGTTTAAACTCATTAGAAATACTTTGATATATAAGAGTGAACGCTTGATCTTTCCTCAACTTTAAATCACATCGATCTCTCCAAGACAGTTTCGCTTCTTCATCAGGATTACTTTCTTCCTTTTCGACGAACCCCATGCACCATAGTGCATGAGGCTGACTTTTGCCTCGACTTTCCACACCTCCCAGTTCGACACTTCAATAGGGTGACGCCTTGTACGACATCCACCTGGATACGGCCCCCGTCGGGTGGAACTTGTAGGAAAAACTAGACTGGAAACAGCATAACGTCTGGTGAAGCGTACTTAACGAAATAGTTAAAAGTTTACTTAAACGTTAAACTTACTTCATTTTCAAAAAGTTCACAACTGAAAATTTGAACTTCACGCACAAAAGCAGGAACCAATCCATTGACACAGCCAAAAAAGAACCCCTCAGGGGGCTCACCTTTAGGTGAGTACGGGTGTCACAATCCCGAGGTAACCTAGTGATCCTTTTCTCAAGGGGTTTACTGTCTTTGGTAAACACGGGATTCACAAACCCGGGGTACCCTAGTGATCCTTCTCTTTTTTCGACCCTCTTTCTGTCCTTCAATTTTTCCTTTTCTTTTCACGTCTAGAACACAGATTAAAAGATATTAAATGTACTTATTTGAAATTTATATATATTTATTTAATTTGATTACTTATGCATTATTAATAACATATTTTTGTTTACATTTTGTATTGCGTTAATTTAGTGTCTTTTTCTTCAGTTTATATAAATATTTTGCTTATGTTGATTTATTCTTTTTCGACTAACACCGTTGGTTTTCGAACCCGCATGTGTGCCTTGTGCGGCGTCCCGTAAGGAGGAAAATGGTGTCCTGTGGATACCTTTGCATTCCCTTTGGCCCACCCTTCGCTGTAGATGGGATGCAGGAGTGAGCCCGCTCCTGTGAATCGGTAGGTGATAAGTCTCTTCGGAGACATTGCTGTAGGGTTAGTGCTGCAGATAAGGGGTGGGCGGGTTTACCCGTTGGATCCTCGCCCTGATGCTGTAGCACTATATTCTGGGTGTACTCCAGGTAAGCGCCGTGCCTGGTTTTTGCCAGATGACCGGCACACTGCCTCCCTTGTTGGACTCCGTGGTGGGTGGAGCCACACCAGGATGAATACCATCTCTCTGTCATGGATCCTGAAATTTTGTGCCCGGGTAAAGGCCTCGTTTTACCCAACCTTAACCTTGATCAAGTTGCTAAACAAGTAAGATTTTTGTTAATATCCTTGGAAAACAATGAAATGTCCAAAAAGTCACCATTTGCTATTCATAAGGCACTAATAGGAATAGGTGGCGAACCTAAATCTGTCAAATGTTTAAGGTCCGGGGATCTACTGATAGAAACTGTGTCCGCTTTACAAACTAAATCTTTTCTCGTCGCAAAAACTTTTCTTAATTCACCCGCATCAATAAATCCTCACAAATCCCTTAATACTTCTCGTGGTGTCATTTCTGAACCTGACCTGTTGACCTCCCCTGAAGCGGAAATCCTTGAGGGATTCTCCAATCAGGGTGTTATCCAGGTAAGAAGAATCACAATTAAAAAGGTTACAGCTGTAATTCCAACCAAACATCTAATTTTAACTTTCAATAGCCCAAACTTACCTACAACAATAAAAGCTGGCTATCTTAATTGTAAAATACGCCCATACATACCGAATCCTCTACGCTGCTTTAAATGCCAGAGGTTCGGACATTCTCAAACTTCCTGCCGTGGCCAACTAACGTGCTCTAGGTGTGCATCTGTAGGGCATTCTTCTACAGATTGCACTCTAGAGCCTAAATGTATTAATTGCTCTAAACCCCATACAGCTGATTCCAAACTCTGCCCCTAAATGGAAAACCGAAAAACAAATTCAGGAAATCAAAACCAATAATAACATACATATCTTACCCAGAGCCCGAAAATTAATAGCCCCACAACCATCTCAAACCTACGCTCAGGTTGCTAAAACAATAATTATAAACAATTCCTCACAAAAAGATGAAAATATTACCAAAATAGTTTGCCCACCATTAAAATTGCTACAACCAATAAAATCCATTCCGAAGCCAAGTATATCTTCCTCAGTCCCTGCAGTTACCAAAACCTCTACATAAACTCAGGTACAACTCGTACCATCCACATCTTTTGTTACTATTACAGTGGTGCCTCACACAACGAACTTAATTCGTTCCAGGAGCAAGTTCGTTATGCGAAAAGTTCGTTATGTGAAACGCGTTTTCCCATAACAATACATGTTAAAAAAAATAATTCGTTCTGTAGCATAAAATATGGTAAGATGACATAAAAAAAAGATAAATTTTTTGTTATTATTTTTATTTAGATACATCTAAAAACATAATGAAAAAAACACACATTTTTTAATTTTAAGAAATAATCGAATCTTGCACATCTTCATCCATTTTCCGCTTTTTGGCCGATGGTGCAGTGAAAAACCTGTCCAAAGTCGTTTGTTTCTCTCTTTTCTTCAACATCTGCCGGAAATAACGGACAAGAGTATCGGAGTACAGGTCGTTGATCCTGTTTGCTTCAGCGGAATCCGGATAGTGGGCATTGGTAAACTCCTGAACTGCTTTCCATTTGACCAGGATGTTCTTGATGTCAGCAGTTGGAATTGGTTGATTGTTTGATTGTTGCTCCTCGTTATCAGATGACGCTTCCCTTTGAGCATTGTCCTGTTGTTGGGCCAGAAGTGTTTGGAGCTCTTCAGTTGTCAGCTCTTCTTTGTGTTCCTCAATAAGCTCCTCTACATCCTCTTCCTCTACCTCTAATTCCAACCTTTGGGCCACTGTGATGATGTCCTTCACCACTTCTGTGTCATCAACTACTGCTTCTTCCTGAATCCACGAAGGCACAAGCATCTTCCAAGCAGAAATGAGGGTCCTTTGTGACACTTCTTCCCAGGCCTTCTGTATAAGTCGTATTGCCAAAAGGATATCAAATTTCTCCTTCCAAAACATTCGGATAGTCATATTGTCTCCACCAAACTCGCATTCTTCAAACACCTTATTAAAGAGGGCTCTAGTGTAGAGTTTTTTAAAGTTCGCAATAACTTGCTGATCCATTGGCTGGAGAATGGATGTGGTGTTTGGTGGCAAATACTGCACCTTGATAAAAGGATAATTTTCCTGCAATATTTCTTCTAGGTCTTTTGGGTGAGAAGGGGCATTGTCAAGTATCAGAAGGGCTTTGAGCGGCAGTTCTTTTTCCAACAAGAATTTCTTCTCGGCAGGAGCAAAGGTTTCCAGAATCCATTCGTTGAAGATAACTTGGGTCACCCAGGCTTTTTGATTGGACTTCCAATGGACGGGCAATTTGGACTTAATAACGTTATTTTTCTTAAAAATTCTTGGATTTTCAGACTGATAAACCAATAGAGGTTTGATCTTGAGGTCTTCGCTGGCATTAGATGAAATCATAAGGGTAAGTCTGTCCTTCATGGCTTTGTGTCCTGGCAATTTCTTCTCTTTTGTAATGAAGGTTCTGCTCGGCATTCTTTTCCAGAAAAGACCCGTTTCATCGGCATTGAACACTTGTTGTGGGCAGTATCCTTCATCCATAATAAATTTTTGAAAATTAATAGAGAACTTTTCTGCTTTTTTTTTATCAGCACTGCCAGCCTCACCATGCATATTAACGCTGTGGATTCCATACCTTTTCTTAAATCTAAAAAACCACCCTCTGCTGGCTTTGAAATCTTCTTTATTATCTTGATTGCTGCTACTTCCAGGGATGTTTTTCTTTAGATCTTCATAAATTATCTTGGCCTTGTGACAGATAATATCTTGGGTTGTTACGTCACCTTTCACCTGCCTGTCCTTAATCCAAATCGCTAATAGCCTCTCCATTTCCTCGTGGATTGAAGATCTATGTTTTTCATTAAATAGTTTTGATACTCCTTTGGCTAAATTTATTGCATCCTTGTTTGTCAAAATGGTGGTCTTGTTGAGGCCAAACTCTTTGACGAGGTCACACTGTTTTACCCCACATTCACTCCTTCTAATTATTTCCTGTTTCATTTCAAGAGAAATCACCTTCCTGCTTTTTTTAGAACCCATCATATAAAAAAAATGTTGAGTTTATCTTAAAAGGACGACTGCCGTGATACGTGTGCGATTTAATTCATAATGAAGAACGATTGCTGCGACACGTGCATAAGTTAAGCGTACTGCTCAGTGACTAACGACTGCCTGCGCGGAAGGATGCAATAAATCGGCAGTGATCGTAGAAGATCGGGCGACTTCGTTGTAATGATGAACGATTGCTGCGACACGTGCATAAGTTAAGCGTACTGCTCAGTGACTAACGACTGCCTGCGCGGAAGGATGCAATAAATCGGCAGTGATCGTGTGAAGTGGGCGACTTCATTGTGTGAAGCGAAGTTCGTTGTGTGAAGCGAAGTTCGTTGTATGAATCGTGAAATGAACGAAAAGGAAGTTCGTAAGTGCAGCCACTTACATCCTCATCGGAGTCTCAGCCACCTATTCTTATGTTTACTACTGCTCCCTCCACGTCCAATAGTCTTCTGCATTCTGTTGCATTACCTTTATCCCACCAAACACTACCCCCTTCTATATGCAATATGTTTACAGGCTTGTCCAATGTGACAAATCCTCCTTTATCTGAACCTAAAACCTGCACAACCAATAGCTTACCAACTACAACTACATCTTCTGTACCCCAGGCTTCAAAATATCGTACAAAAAAGAGTCCTCCCAATATTTCAAAACCTAAAATAGAAATAAAGATGGCTCCACATAAGCCAAGAAAATCAGCACCGGTTGAATACACAACTGATGACGAAGACATGATTACGTACGACGCGGAGGAAGATGAGTTTGAATCTAATTCTGATTTTGCTGTAGTAGGGGGAATACATATTACAAGGGTGTTCTAATTCCGACATGACAAGATTTAAAAAACTTTTATCAATAATACTTTATTAAACTTGGTGGGGAAATCCCCACCAACCTTCATTACTTTTCGAATTTTTAGAAAATGACTTTTTTATAAACTAGAGATTTTACCTTTTTAAACAAACTTTTACCTTTTGAATCAAAATGTTTTTTAGATATTTTTACGATTGTTTGGCGCAGTTTAGCCACAGATGGCTCTTGCGCCCAAAACCCCAACACTCACCCAGCCAAAAAAGAAAATCAAAGTTCAATAAATCCGCACCTTAAAATTCGAAAATACTCATCAAAATTTTTCAAAGTCCGTCACAAAAATTCTTCACCTCCACACCTCTCAAAAAAATTTAGCTCTGATTGGGCATGTAACCCGTGACTGGGCCCATAACCCATGTCTTCTTATCTTAAGTTCTACACTTCCAACATTACAGTGTGAAAACTAACTAGCAGAACTATGAACAGTGGATCTTAAAATTAAATAACGGGTGTGGAGGACTTTTCATCAAAGACGAGAATTTCGTAAACAACCATATTTATTGAAGATGATTCAAAAGATGAAATTTACAGTGACATTTTAAAAATGAGAAAAACAGTTGGAAAACATTTTAAACTGAGTACCTTGCTCAAAAACATTCGAGTACAGTATGGAGTCAGCTACTCACTGAGAAACACCCAACTGCTACTGATTTCACAGCAGTAGCGATCCGTATTTATACACTAATATAATTTGCATATTGTATCACTTCCACAACAAGCAATGTTAACTATTAAGAAACTCCTGAGTGGTCAGATAGAACCGTGACGTCACAAGCGACGATCGGATCTTTAATGCACAGCTGCCATCAGCAAAAGCTGTTTCTCAACTCCACTCGTTTTTCACCCCGTTTTCCGGGTTTGTTTACATTTCGTTAATGACGGCACATTTGAAACGCCCACATCACTTGCCGTTCAAGTAATACTATATTTCTGGATTACTGACAACATTGGGATGTCATGTAAATTATCCACAACTTGTCAAACTATGCTTATAATTTAGCCATGTCATACAACAGGAACTCAAGCGGCACACACCTTCCGAAATCGCAACCTGTCGTAAACAATTGTCCACACGGTTCCATAGCTGACATCCACCTTAAGCGCCAACATTCGCAGTGTGACACGCCGATCACTTCTCACTAGGCCGTCCACGTTGTCGATGAGATCGCTCGTGATGACAGTGTTTGCCTGGCCTGGTCTCCACCCATACTCTCACGGCCTACACGAAAACGGGCACTCCGTTTTCTGACAGACTTGTCAGAGACGCATTTCTCCCCGTAAACGGTCACCATCCGCCAACGAATAGCTGCTGGTTTGTCACATTCCGCTGTCAGAAATCGGATAACACTTCGCTATTCCTCAATCGTCGAATTTTGCAACGCGAATGCCTTCCTGTCCTCATACGGACTGCCGCATCATTTGGACGCCGCTTTTTTTAAGAGCCTTTGCTCTCTCCTGCTGATGGTCCGATCCCAGTCAGAGCCTCCAATGACATCCCGAGATGTCTCTCTGCATTCTCCGATGGCGGAATATGCAAATATTTAACTGTTTCATTTTTATGTCCGTTTCATACCTTTACATTTGATCACCCCTTATATATGAACGACATGTTGAACAGTAATCATCACATAAATAAAATGATTATATTTATTACTTTTATTTCTTTCAATCGCAATGTCTTCAGGATTTTCTGATTGCTTAAAATAATTTACTATGAAGCAAGGTTTCATTGCTTTAGTATGAAATAATTATTATAAAGTTTAAAAAGGGGCGTTATATAATAATTATTTGTATGGTAAATTTTTCTAAAAAATTTTTAAGTTTTTTGTTCACAATTTTGTAAAAAATTTTGATGTTCCAAAAAACAACAAATAATCATTTTGCGTTAAATAGTAAGATATTATTAGAGTTGAATATTACGTAAGCTATTCTAAAAAGTTGACAATCATATATTACTAAAATATTTGTTCTAGAAAATGTTAAAATATTATTTAAATACACGAATATTTAATTCAGAGCTTCTATAATCAGAGATTTACGACAACACCCTCTGACAGAACGATAGTTCAATTATAGACTCTCAATAATTTCGATGTTTGTATTTATATGTATATATATTGTAAAATATATAAGTAGTATAGTCACATGTAGTAGCATCGTATGCAACCAATTAAAGACATGTTAGGATTAAGTGCACACATTCTATCTTCGGTATAATTATTGCTGCTTATATATTCAACTACAATAATGAAAATCATGTTATAAAAATATCCTACCCATGTTTTCAAAATTATTCGACAAAATTTCCATTATAATGAGTGGAACATTATTATATACTAAACATTTTAGTTCACTCCAAAATAAAACAGTTTATATATATATCTACAATAATGAAACCATTTATTAAAAAAATAACTCCTCAAATTTTCAAAATTGTTCGATGAAATATGTAAAAATTTTAAGAACAATATGTAGAACATTTTTCTAAACATTTTACTTTTTGAATTAATGCCATTTTAGTGCACAAAAAATAATAACAAATGTATTCCAAATATTTTCTGATCAATTTTATTTGATTTTTTAATAACATCGAATTCTAAAACCTCAGAAATCTGACCCTCTCACTAAACTTCCACACCACACCAACATGAGGACTTCGAACCTCGATAGATTTGACAGCCAGTTTTATGAATCTTTGATCTCGAAAAAAAAATATTAATTTGTTTTTATTTTATTTTACAATACTTTTTTGTTCCTAAGAGAAAGTAAGCAATGCTTTTGAAATATTTGTTTGTGAAAGTGAGTTCTACTTTTTGAAATTTTTGGCTCTTAAAAGAGCCTTTTATTTTTTCATTTAAATTTTATAAAAAATGTATGAGTTTTAATATTTTAAATTCTGGTCTTTTGTTTTTTATTGGTTTATGTGTTAAAGAGATTTTTAAATAAATTCTGTGATAATCTTCGAAGCAGTTCTGGTCAATACAAAGAGCCACATTGCATGTCTTACAGATATCAGTAGTTCTTTTTTGTATATTTTTTTTCGCACAATAAGCGCACCTTCTTTTCTTTTCGTCAAATGGCCAATGAGAAAATGTATTATCATTTGTCTTAACTTTTTTTGTTACTGAAGGCTCTACATTTTTATGGTTAATTTTTCCTATTAGAGATGTAATTAGATTCATTCTGAATTCTTTTAAACTGAATTTTGACAAAGTTTGGCATGATTTAAGTAATAGGAAGGCATTCAGAACAGCAATATGGATGAGACTAAAGAATAATTTTTTTGTCCATTTTCTGGTTCGTCTAGCAAAAGTGTAGGTGGATGCCATGCGGTCTCCTAAATCAACATATCCCATATGTTTATTGTAATCTGCCACAATTTTTGGCTTGGTTGTTGATAATTGGTCTTTTTCGCTTTCGGGAACGTCACCGTCAATTTTTTAAAAAAAATCTTTTTCGTTCATCGATGTATTCGTTTCGGGAGCTGTGCATATTGGTCAGCATATATACCTGCCTCTTATCTTTCCAACACATAGCTGTCATTCCATTACAAAATTTCACGGCAAGATCGCCTTGTTTCATTTTACAAGGAGCAAGATTCTTTGGAAAATGTTTTCTGTTAGGTCGTACAGTTCCAGAGGGGTTAATCATTTTTTCTTTTAAAAGACTTCGAAAAAGTTCCGGCGAGGAAAAGAAATTATCCATAAAGACTTTATGACCTTTACCTTTTATGCAATCTGTCATTGCATTTACAACATTATAAGAAGCAGATGTTGAGAAGTTTTCTTTTTTTATCTTTACCTAGATATACTCTCGTATCATAAGTATAGCCAGTGGCATCTGCAATTTTGTACATTTTCAAACCCCACTGTTTGCGTTTTTTTGGAATGTATTGTTTGAAATGTATTCTTCCTTTAAATTTAATAACTTCTTCGAAAGATACACTTCTTTAAATGTTTTGTTAAAGCTATCAAAAATGTTTCGTATTTTGCATAATCTGTCGTAAGTTGGAGAATATCTGCTTTCTTTTAAACTATTATTGGAAAAGTGTAAAATTTTTAAAATCATTAGGAAACGATCGCGGGGCATCACTTCTCTGAAAAATGGAGTTTCCACCAGATTATTAGTTGTCCGATAATCCTGTATGCTATCTTTTTCTGTGTCCCATCAGTAAAATTAAACCAAGAAATTTTAAAATTTCATTTTTATTGGTTGGTTTCTTGAAGGTGCATGATTTCTTTTGTCAGATGTTTCTCCATGAAGATTAAGTACATCAAATGCATATCTATTAGTTTCTTCAACCAGAACTGATAAAATTTCATCTGTGAACATCAATTTAAAAAAATCATTTTCAGTTTTGAAACTGCTAGCATCAACTTTCAATCCAACTTTACCAGAAAATGGCAATACGTTTATCGCTTCCGAGCCTTCTACCTCTTTCCTTGAGAATAAGCTTTCAACTTTCTCATCAAAATTAGCTGATGCATGTAAATCAACCTCATTATTTTCGAATTCATCTTCATACTCCGAATCACTTCATTAAAATTTTCTTCATCTAAATCTTTCATCAAATTCTCAATCTCAATTTGAGTTAGAATTTTTCGAGGCATTCTAAGAAATAGAAGTAACAGCAAGAGAAAAGAAAAATCTGTTGCTCACAGACAACGTAAAGTCATCGAATGAAGTATATTTTTTAAAAAAAAGAAGTCGAAACGTGTTCCTAAACGTCGCCAATGATAAGGAATGCGCAAAATGTTGGCGAAAAATAACCCCACACAATTATGGACAATAGAAGCAAAGTCATAAAAAGTTTAATCTGGTTTTTTGATTGGGGTGTTATGGGGAGATCCGTCAATAGGGCAGCCAGGAGTGTCACAAGGAAGAAGAGAGGTAAACTCTCCTATCGCCTGCTGTTGTAGAGCCGTATATTCACAAAGGGATGTCAGAAGTTGTTTCACATGTGGGTCCTCTTCGTTGTAGTTATCGAATTTCTGGAGGGAGTTAAGGGTATATTCGGATCCTTGCACAAAGAAAGTAATCTTTGAATGCTTGCAGTCAGTTCCTGTAATCTTGTACATCAGCTGGATAGTTCAGGAGTGGTGGCCCTTGGTGTGATTTGCATATCTATGTTCATTTTCCGAGTCGTAGTGGGTAAAAATCGATAGTTGTGGTGGAGCGCTGATCAATTGATGTCGCCCTATCCTTTTAGCTCTGAAAAGAGCTATTGGAACGACCTCAAGCGCTTCAATAGATCAACCTTGACAAAATAGTAGGGGGCTCTCAAAGATGCTTCCTTCTCTCACGACAATTCATCCCTGATCTGATCAAATGTCTAAAATTGTCGCGCGGTACCTTTTAAGGGAGAACCAAATTTCCAATTTTATGTCTATGTGCACTATTTTATGGAGACCCCCATTGGTCAAATCCCCAGGCGCAACGTTACTGTTTCCATTAAATTTATGTGGTTATTCACCCTTGAGTCCCGGCGACAGCACCCGGGTCCCCGGTCTAAGGAATTTCAACAACATCCTGTAAATAAGGGGAATACATAAAATTACGAATTGTTTGGGGACCAACCCCATTGCCAGCCTCCCATCACTCCTCCCTCTTTCCAGACTTGCAAACATCTGGAAAGAGTGGGAAAAAATGCACATATCTTTTAAAACAGTGTAAAAATTCAATAATAACATGGGAGTGAGTTCACAACAACCGCAGCTCGAAAAACAAGGAGAGAAAAAACGGGCAAGCCTGTGGTGCAGGGTGGTGGCGAAAAAAGCCTGGGGGTGACTTCAGACACGACGCCAAAGCCTGCGTAACCTGCACGTTTCGAACCATCTGTGTATATATAGCCGAATAACCACTATAATGACTGCGATGGTAAGTAAAAATGCGCTGAAAAGCAACAGGTGCTATGGTGGATTTACTGTTAGAAGCAAAAGGGTTGATAAAACGAAAAGGGGGCGTATTTCAAGGTTGGAATTGCAAAACGTTTCTTTGCTGGATATCCACGTTAGGTAGGGTGAGTTGGGATACAAGAAGCTTTATCCTATCCATAAATGGCCGGATGTTAGACGACCGTGCATCATATAGTCTCTTTATGCCGGTACTCGTATATAGATTTTGCAGAGGGATGTGAAGGCACTGATAAAATCTTAAAATAATAGGCAAGAGACAGCTTCTTCCGTCAAATATCCAGAGGAAGCTGCATAAACATCTACAGAGAATCTACAGAATAAAATTCAAAAAGAAAAAATCCAAAAACTCGAGTAAGAAAAAAAAATTACTATAAAAATTAAATGAAACAGCAATACATATAAAAATGGCACCGCACATACAGATAAAGAGTTCTCCTGTACAGACTTCCGAAGAAGAGGACATGCTCATATATGGTGTCGAAGCAGAGGAGGAAGTTATGAAAAAAAAAATATTTTAACTCCGACCAAACACCGGAAGGGGGACGTAATTGAATCATACTTATCGGACTTGGTAAAACTGCAAAAACTTATTATTTGCAATTTTTACTTGAATACAAAATATTTTGATTTTCTTTTTCTGAACTGTTTTATCCTTATCTGACTTGGTGGGGCGTGCCCCACCAAAATCTGCTTTCTTTTTACTTGTGTGAACTTTTTACTGTCTGTGAATATTTTAAATATTTTTACAATTGATTGGCGCAGTTTAGCCGAAATCGGCTCTTGCGCCATTAAACCCTACACTCACTCACTCGTAATTTAGTTTTCAACAACCACATTGACATGAAATGATGAACAAGTGGTGCTAGTACGCATTACTTAGATAAGTATTTATGGTACTTACATATTGTTTTTTGCTGTAATAGTTTCTTTTGCATAACACAATTGATTATAGGATTTCTGTTTTATGCATCTTTCAAGGTCTTTCAATTCAGTTATAGTTTCATTCTTTTTTGAATCCTTGGGAACTATACGTAGATTATATCTATATTCAAGATATCTATCCATCAAGATTTATATCTATACTAGGATTATGCTGTGTTTGTTGCAAGTCTTCTGAAACAGAATTCATTAAGTTCTTTTTCTGTATAAAATGAATATGCTTACATATTACAAATCTTACACAATAATCTACACAAGTACACGAAAAAGAATGAATGCAAATATTGCATTCCTCGCACCTGATCGGGCATCTGTACATGTTCTATTTCCTTCGAGAATGTCCTAAGTGAAGATTGATGATTCTTCACGTTTTGTTACTATGTGTTTTTCATCAACAACCACATAATCATACTTATCACCCATTTCTTCACTCCCTTTATGTCTTTTTGGAATCAATGCAACTCGAGAGGTTAACTAGCCGCGTTTTATGTAACCTTTTCATTACTGTGCCTCCTGCTTCTTCATATTTTAGTTGACGGTGCAACCGTTTCAACTTCATGTTCGTGTTGATGCCCAAGCCATTTCTATAGCAATAAGCCAATTTTCTGCTCTATTTGCGTAATTAGAGACAAAGTAATTTACAAAATTCGATTCTTTTTTGTAATTATTTATAAAAATGCTAATCATCTTATCGAAAGTTGTTGCATCCCTTTCATTCAAAATATTTTTTAAATCAAATTTAATTTCTTGTTTATGCTTTTTAACTTTGGTACAAACATTTGAGTTCCAGTTTCTAATCATATGCCAGTTACACAGTAAATGCTTGAAATCATTCCCAAATGCCTCCTTCCAAGAATTTGGAAATGAGTTTGTGTTGTCACTCATCAACACATTTGTTTTGAAATTGGGCACTCGTTTCTTAATTTCGATGAAAAATGGAATAAGTATTTCAGTTGTTACTCGTGATGAAAAATGTTTTGCAACGGGCAATCCCTCGTGATATATTCATCATGCACCATTAATGTAGTCTACTGAAAATTATATTGATTGGTTCTATGGGTTGAATCAATTACATTATACAATTTTTACCATACAGTTCGAGAAGTTTTTCTTGAGCGTCATTCTTTATTCCTAACTAGCTGAAATGCCCGTTCTTTGCACGGGTTAAGTTTTAAAAACTACAAAATTAAGCTATTAAAAATATTTTTGCAAATGAGTGTTCACATTATAAATAATTGTAAACGAACTACAGTGAGTAATTTAATATAATTTAATGGAAACATATTTGGATAAAAAGAGAAAAGTAACATGCTATAATTTTTTATTTGTTATAGAAAAGTAGTTGAAGTTTCTGCACTGAAGACTGGTACATATCCTGAAATGGATAAATCAAAAGAAAAAAAATTAGCTTAGATATCATAAAGCATTTAACAAAACACTATCATTAAAAATATATTATGTAGCCTGCAACTTAAAAAAGAAAGTAAATTACTATGAACAAAAATTATCTGAAGATAAAATAGGGCTTCTTTGAATAAAAGTATTATTAATTAATAAACAAAACAAAAAAGTTTCCAAAAAAAATTACACAATACTTTTGCAATATATCATTGAAAATAATTGATTCCTTGAAAAACAATTGTTAATATGCCACATTAATATTAATGTAATGAGTATTCGAAATTATAACAATCTCCTCAAAATTTGTGAAGAATACAGTTTCACATTCAACGCTAGACATGAGGTCATATGACATATCACGTGAGTTTAAAAATTAAACTTAAAAAAAAAAACGTAAAGCGAATTTTGAAAAATCACTTTGAAGTGCACATTATTCATACCTGAATGCCTATTCTTTGCATGGATATTTTCCATTTCAAAAGCTTACATTTACTTTAAGAACCCAACCTAGTGTACAATCATACTTGGTGGGGGTAATCCCCACCAAAATCTTGTTATATAAATACTTTTAACTAGATATAAAAATATTTTTTTTCTTTGAATTATTTTAACCTTATTTGACTTGGTGGGGCATCCCCCACCAAAATTTGTTTGCTGTATATATGTGTGAACTTTTATATGTGAGTATTTTTAATGATTTTTAATATTTTAACAATTGATTGGCGCAGCTTAGCCGAAATCGGCTCTTGCGCCATTAAACCCTACACTCACTCACTCACACACCCAACCTAGTGTAAGAAAATACTCAACATGAAAAAGATGAACCAATTTAATTTCAACATCAAAACAGAAGAAATAATCTAAGCTTTAATTAAATTACTATTAACAATAATACTGAGGAAGAACAGAATACAAATTGTGCTGCCAAAAATAAAATTTAATTTCCAAAGGAACATTTTTTTTTTGCAATGACTTATTTTTAAAAAAAACCTGCCAATGTGCTTCAAATAAATAATATCTAAAGGTAATTTTAGAAAATTGTTTCAAGGTATACCCTATTATCTATAACTTCAGCGAAGAGCTTCTTGATAGACAATGTTAACAGTCTTACATTAGGAGCAAAGATATACAAATTTTCTGCGCTACCAACTCGTGAGCAACCCACATAAAGTTGACCGTGGGAAAAGCAAGGATTTCTAAGATCCAGCCTCACAGTTTGAAGGCTCATAGCAAAGCTTAGTCGAATTGGAAATTGTAGTCGTTTAAACTGAAAGGGAACATCAGATGGAATGATGGGAATTTTAGGGATGAAAACATCTTTACCAGCAGCTTGCCCAGTTAGAATAGTGGCTTCAATAACATTGGGCATCAGCTTTTTAATTGAAAGCCTGGTACCATTACACAATGAAGGTGGGTCAAGGTTTCTAAGAAGGATAATTGGGGCACCAATTTTGAGTTCCAAAACATGTGATGGTATACCAGGCAGTTCTAAAGAATTAAAAAACTCAGTTGGATAATTGACTGCCTCTTTTGGATCACAAATAGTATTAATAGATCTATATATTTGAGCATTTCCCGGAATTTGTGATAAAAGCCGTTTGTTTATAATGTTTACAGTTTGGTTTTGAGGCACGAGGATAGCTCTTTGGCATAGCCAAACATGATCTTGAAAAAAATCAAGTAAATTTGGAAACACAGCTTGTAAAAGTTCTTCCTCTGTATTAACGATTCTCCCAATATCTTTCAAAGATACAGCCCCATCAGGATCAAGAGATGTAAAGGATCCATTTCCTAACTGAAGAAGATTATCAGCAAACTGGCGAGAAGAGGAATCCCCACTCAAATAACTTCGCATGTTTGTTCTCAACTGAAATCTTTTTATGCCAGCCCAAATAAATGAAGATTTAATACACGCAGATACTTCATCTGCTCTGGTTCCACGCGGAATAACTGGCAAAGTTTGACGAAAATCACCAGCTAACACTAAGGTGATACCCCCCATCCTTTTGTTGTTAGATCTTAAGTCTTGCAAAGTGACATCAAGGGCCTCAAATGCAGCCTTGTGAGACATAGTGCACTCATCCCAAATTATGAGTTTACAACACTTCAAAACTTTAGCTGTTCCCGAACGTCTAGAAATATTACATGTAGGTGTCTCTATGGTAGCCATGTTTAAGGGCAACTTAAAAGTTGAATCAGCTGTCCTTCCTCCTGTCAACAAAGTAGCAGCAATACCAGAAGAAGCAACAGCCAGGGCAATCTCTCCACTCTCTCGGACTTTGGCTAAAATGAGATTGAGAAGGAAAGTCTTCCCCGTACCACCTGGCGCATCTAAGAAAAAAATACCCCCAATCTCTTGGAAAAACTGCTTCAGTTATCTTCTGAAATATTTCTCTTTGATCTGGAAGCATTTTGTCTTCATTTTCATCCAAGAATTTTCTGAGTTCACTTATATTGTAAGTTCTTTCTCTAAGCACATCATCAAGTGTACTGGAATCTCGATCAGGCTGAGGAAGTCCAATGGATTTCAAATCTGACCCTCCTAAAGATCTAACCTTGTCTTCAATGATAAGAGCTTCATTAAATATTTTGGTACTGAATTCCAAATCCATATTCTGCTGTTGAATTCTTACTTGGTGTAGAATATCTTCAGAAAGACTTTCCCGGTGGTTGATCCATAGCTGATTGGGATTTGATAAAGCACATACTTGAAGCATGACAGCAAACAGATCACGAAGCATTCGTGGTGAATGCACAAAAGCAGCTTCTTCTAAAGTCGCATTCCAGTGTTCATCATTCTCTAGAAGACCTCTAACTTGGCAAGCTTCTTTGTAACTGCTACATATCCTTCCTTCAATTGTTTTCAGATATTGAAAAGACATAGGGCCTGGTACTTCGTGAAGTAGTAATCGCAAATGAAAGCATTCACTGTTGTTGGGATGAACTGTGTAAACTCGACCAATTGCATCAGTTGATTTGATTCCAGGATGGTCAGATAAAGATTGATCAACTTTTCGTCGACTCCACTTCTTGTTTTTACTATCCCAAGTGTAATACCTCGGAACTTGATGATAAAACAGAGTGCGGGCAAACTCATCTTCATTGCACAGTCGGAAGAAAGCAGTAAGAGTTGTTTCAGGTGCAAATCGAGCTTGTTCGGCAGCATTACCTTCTGTGAAGTAGACTCTCTGTCCGTTTTCCAGGTGGACACTTAAATGAATGACTGTAGGATAGCGTTCATGAATGGGAAAGTTCAGTATCCTCCAAACAGCTTCATTACTACTAATGTACCTTCCCATTTCATACCGGTAAATTTCGTTGTGGGCATTACAATCAGAACTGGTCACATCAAACACGGCCATATCACATCCTTTGTTGATATACTTGCAAACATATTTAATCGATTTAATAGAATTGCAATATTCAACATTGATATGGGCACAAAATATTCTTGATAGTAGAGGGCAGTATGGGACAATCCATCTGTTATCGACTACAACGTCTGAATGTCGAACATTCATAACTGCTGAAAATCCTCCATCTTCTGGTCTTCTGCGGCGATAAAGTGGATATCCATCCTTGCCAGTTTGGGTTTCTTTTAAAAAAATCCCGAGGATATCTTTTAGTACATTTTCCATCCTTCATGCATGGAGAAAAAGGCTTGATGGCTCCGCAAGGACCATGTACCATTTGTGTTGTAATGCAGTTGAACAACTCAGGGTCTTCTTCAGGATTTGGTATTTCAGCACTGATGAAGTCATCAACTTTGTGCACATGTAAGGTTTCTTGAAGCCATACCAGAATATGTGCATGAGGTAGTCCTCGCTTCTGCCATTCTATGGTGTACATATAACATTGTACAACTCCAAAAATTTTTCCCTTGTTAATAAGATTCATAAGAATTTTAAGCTTCCCATGGAAAACTCTCGCTAATAAATCGTGACGATTGTGTCGTTTTTGACCTAAAAATAATTCATTCTCAATCTCAGGCCATGCAGGATTGCAAGTAAACGTAATAAAAAGGTCAGGTCGGCCATAGTTTCGAACATAAGTCATCGTATCTTGAGTACGCTCATGCATATATCTGGGACTTCCTGTAAAACTGGAAGGTAATATAATCAACTGGCCAACATCAGAAACATTACCTTCACTAACAACAGCATCCCTAAGATGAATATATTCCTCAACTCTTAGTTTCTTTTGATTACATTGAATGTATCTCAAGCGTTCAGACTCTATCTTTGCAAACATATCAACAATATACTGTTGGAAAAGATAATTACAGTGCAATATGATGTTGAAACTGGAAGCACGATACATGATTCTGTATGCATAAAAATCCATAGCTGTTACCTTTCTCTCTGTAAATGCACCAGTAGATGGATTCCTTTGACGTAGTTGAAAGTGATATCCATCTTCTCCCTGCCAAAACATTAGAGGATACTGTAGAGCATCATAGGACCTGTGTGTGTCAGCAATTTTTGGATTGAATTATTTCTTGTTTCCAGTATAATATCTCTTTTTCCATGTTGATCCCCTGCCATGATAACTGCAACTTCAGACGTTGTAGGTTCATTGAAACGCCTGCTGTGTTCACCAGTAGGAACACGATCTGCAGGAATAATTATACGAAAATCTGGTCCAAGTTTTTCGATTGCAGATTTGAAGCTTTTTATGTAAGAATTATTATGATGCAGCATGTCTTGCAACTTCAAAACTAAATCTTGCTTAACTTGTTGTACTATCTTGCAACGTTGTTCAGCTTGTTCCATATTACTGTCTATAAAATAAATCTGTAGAAATTTAGGTTCTTCAGCAGGGCAAGGAAATAAACTACCAATTTTGTGGTAAACTTGGCCTTGTACTTAAAACGTAGGCATAAATCCACTTTCGATTATTTGCTTGGAAGAGCCAAAAGAAGTCATTTGAAAGCAACTGTTATATCACCTTATATTTTTTCGAAACAACTTTGCACATACAGAATCAGATGACAACAATGTATGGAGGGGCTCAGGTGGATCCCTTAACACAGGTAAATGCACCTTTCCACCACTACAACATAAACCAGGAGCTTCACCTTTAAACTTCATTGCACTACAAAATTGGCAAGTTATTGACATGGATCCAAGAATACATGACGCATCAGACTTGTAATTTATTGATGGGTTGTAGGAGTAGGCAGCATTTTCCTTGTCTTTCCAAATAGCCATCCTTGAAGAGCTTGTGATATTTCTCTGACATTCAAGTCTCATTTCTCGATTTTGAGCAGTTTCAGAGATCCTTGTTTGCATCATTTGTAAGCTATTTGATTTTCTTCTGGTTTCTTGATCTTGCAAAGTTTCTGAAGCCCTTAAACGTGCCATTCCAATTCTATTGGATTTTCTTCTAGTTTCTTGTTCCATCACTGTTCGAGGTCCTTAAATGCACCATGCTCAGTCTGTTTGATTCTCTCCTTGATTCTTGTTCTTCTGGAGTTTCATTCTCTCGTTTTCTTCTCATATTTGTTTTTACTTTATTTTGTGAAATTGTACACTTTTCTTTTTGGGTGGCTTTTTAGGATTGATCTCCTTGTGTTTACCTGTAACTATAATGTTGCTTTCAAAAATATTGCATTCTTCATTAGAAGAAGCAAACACATAGCTGGTTTCATGTACTTGCAAAGTTTTTGAAGCCCTTAAATGTACCATTCTCAGTCTGTTTGATTCTCTTCTTAATTCTTTTTCTTGCGGAGTTTCATTTTCTCGTTTTCTTCTCATATTTTTTTTAACTAAACTTTGACGAAATTGTACACTTCTTTTCTTTTTGGGTGACTTTTTAGGATTAATCTGCTTGTGTTTACCTGTGACTTTAATGTTACAATCAAGAATTTCAGATTCTTCATTATGTGAAGAAGAACACATAGGCATCAAAGTGTTCATCACTCAAGTTTTTGCCACTGAACTTCATATTTTTAACATTTTTGAAATGCTCCCCAAATACAGCAAATAAATGTCCATCTCGAAAAATCTGGAAACGGCAAGAAAAGAGTTCAGAGGCAGCCTGTAACTCGGAAGCGGAGCCGTAATTCATAGGGTTCAACATGGCAGTTTCATACGCTTCGAGAGATGGGTAGTTGTTCCCTTCATGATCATGTGTAAATACCTTAAATCTATCCCAGTTGCTGACAACATAATCAACAACAGCCTGTCGAACAACAAAGCTGGACTGCACATTACCATACAACAAATAGGAAATCGAACTGAAAAGGCAGGAGCCATCACCGTCAATCGGAATAACTTGGAAAGGGAATGTATCATTCCCTAGTTTTAACAGCTCGTACATTTGTGTCATTGTAATTTGGAATTACTTTAAAAAAAAGTTGATTAACTGGAAGAACGATGAAACGAAAACAGTAATAACATTAAAACCACCTAAACAACAATCAACAATATTGAAAACCACTATTACATGCAAATAAAATAAAACACCCAAACAATCCAGATTAACAACAGAAAACCATAAAAAATGTATTTTAAATCAATTTCATTTAGAATAACTGTAAGAAAAAATATTAAAATATGAAAACTCTGACCAAACACAAATAAATAACAAAATTAAATCCAAAACCAGAAAGTCCAGAAGAATGAAATGTATAAAAAAAAAAGTCAAAGTGAAAAAATAATGTAACACAGCTTTTGACCAAAATAGAAATTACTATTTTTAATAGAAATTACTTATTTATACAATTGACTACACACAAAATTAATCGGAAATTTTTAAGCTGAAAAAATAAACGACAAAATTAACAAATAAACATCTAAGCAATCAACACATCAAATACTGAAATAATAAAAATGTATACTAAATCCGATTTACTGTTAAAAAAATTAATTTAGCTTGAAGAGCGATGAAACCAAAATAGTAATAACATTAAAACAAACATCTCTGAACAATCAACATTAATATACGAAAATAGAAATTACAATATGAACACATTGACTAATAAAAAAAACTTTTAAGATGAAAAAGAAACGACATAAGTAAATCTATGCCCATAAATGATCGGAATAATAAAACTAAATATATAAAGCAAAACAAAAAGTATATTAAGCTAATTTAATTTAAAATGATTGAAAAAATATAAAATAGGCTTATAGCTGGATATTCAAAGCATGCTCCTGCCGGAATACAGTCTTAAAATAAAATCCTTAAACTTAAGTTAAAAAATTTAAAGTATAAAAATCAAGGAAAATTTTAACGAAAAAAATGTCATAAAGGATTATTGCTGAAACAAAAAAAAAAATATTAAAATTAAAGCTGTTGAATTCAATCTTAAATTTTCGAGCGCAATCTTCCAGCTGTTTACTGTTAACAAATTAGTGTTGCCAATCGGAAAAATAAAATTTAGAAAAAACATTTTCTTAGGATGATTTTTTTCTAAAAACAACTGTAATTCCTCCACTAAGAGTTTAAAAAACGAATAAATACAACCATAAATAAGTATATTTACTATAAAATGTGTTGAAATTCCCCCCAAAACAGCTCGAAACATTAATTTTCGCAAAGTTATGACTTGGCATGGCTGATGACGTCATATCTCCATTTAACTGAAACATCGCATAAAAATTGAATTTAAAAAAATTCTAAAGCGAATTTCGAAAAAAACTCTTCGAGGTTAATAGCATAAAGACCTATAGCTTCTACATGCCAAGTTTCATACTTCTGTATTGCTTAATTTCGCCGGTACAGCTGAAACACACACACAAACTCTTTCTTTTATTAGTATAGATAAGAAATCTCTTTTGTCAATTTTTGAATAATGGTCCATTTCGTCATCAACTACTTTATGCAGTAATAAGGGATTTTTCGTATCACTTTGCATTTTTTTAACCATAATATCAACTGAGGTTGCATCGTCTGTATGTAGAACAACATTCTTCTCAATTTGCTTGTCTCTGCATATGTTATAGAGGTCTTTTCGTGTCGTCAATCCAAATCGTTTCGTAGGCGAATATTCTTCTCTTGTTTTATCTAATATCGTAGCCATTGAATGCCAAGATAGAGTGATGATGCAAGACTGGATTTTTCTGCTATAGACAGATGAAGTTTTCCAACTTCCAAATCATGTGCGATATCAATCTGTACATGTTGGACATTTATTTCTTTTGTCTCTTCTACAGTGTGAGAAGAGACATTAATGACAGCTGGGCAGGTGCTACCACACCTGACCGAATCGGAAGTTTTCATATATCGAGTTCTGTTCATCTTTGGATTTGAATATCCACTTCGGTGACACACATAATCGGAAAATTTTATTTCTACTTTTTCTGATTTATTTCTTAAAAAAAAAAGATGATTGACTCTCCAACTCGATTTTCTCTTTCCATTTTAAGAAATCTTCTGAATAAAACGTTTCATTAGAAAATTCTAATTTCGCGTCGTGTTTCTTCTGCAAATAATCATGCAAATTAACAATCGTGCGGAAAGTTTCCTTGCACAATCCGCAAACTTGATTCTTAGAAAGTACAATTTCTTCTTCTGGATGAAATTTTCGCATATAAATTCTTCTTATATCTGAAGCTTAAACCACTTTTCCAGCAAGAAATTGTTGATTTATTAGGACCTGAAAAAGGTCTTTCAGTACAGTATGCCGAACACATCTTGGACACGTGCACATTATAAAATGCAATGCTAAGCTTCTGAGATCAACACAGCAACTAAAATCCAGTAGGGTTGCCGAAACCCCAACACGGCTGCCAGAAACCCATTTCTCCTGCGTTCCAGATTAGAGTCGTCCAAACGCATGCGCAGTAAAAACTCCCATTGGCAGCCATGTCGAATTTGAGACGCTAGTATCGTGGTTTGGATGGTGGGAGCCAATGGGAGGGCAGAGAAGCGGCAACTGGTCTGAGAATACGATTGGTCAGTGAGCTGCTGGTATTAGTGAGACTACCCGACTCGGATGAATGAAGAAAACAAAGTTAAACTGTTGTAATTTAAAAATTAAGTGGAAAAATCTTAGCGGTAATGGAAATACATTAATGCTGAAATTAATCATCTAAAAGTGATTCTACTAGTAGAAAAGCTTGCTGTTTGAAATCTGGTTTGTTTAATCGTGGGTTTTAATTTAATGAGCATTGGAAATTGTTTAATGAAATTGGCTATTATTTTAAACAAACCAATTATATTTTGAAAATCGCTGGTATTAAAATCATTATTACTAAAATGTAGATTCGGGGGATTGCTTTGTCTTTCCGTTTTATTACTTTTATTATTGGGGGGGGGGACGTTTTGGATTTTGAGTTACCAGCAACAATGCTGGCGAAGGACAATCCTTCCAACAACAATTTTGCTTGTAAAGTTTTTGTTTACTTTATTGTTAACAGGGGCACCTTTCTTAGGTTTGGGGAAACTAGGGCGTTTTGTGTAGCAGGCAGTATCACAGTAGCCAGTTGATACACAGTAGGGGTTTTCCTGTCTCTTTGATTGCACAGTCTTTCTTTAAGTATTCTTCCCCACACTTTAAACATCTGATTTTCATAAAGCAATTAGCTGCTGTATGAAAGAAATTATTACATCTAGCATTGAAAGGTACCCTTAATAGAGTAAGTACCCTTCAATTTTAACTTGCACATGACCTACATGGCTTAAGTCGAAGATTGTGGTGTTGACCACGTTTCTGCGGAGGGTTACCAGAAAAAATGGTAATCGGAGCTTAGTAGGTTTGGAAATAAGTTGATGGCAGGTGGTAACTGAGTATCCATCATCTTCAAGATCAAGAATGATATTTTCGAGGGTTGTGTACCCCTCAGGGGGCTCACCTTCTTTAGGTGAGTACGGGTGTCACAATCCCGAGGTACCCTAGTGATCTTTTCCTTTTCCCAAGGGGTTTACTGTCTTTGGTAAACTCGGGTGTCACGAACCCGGGGTACCCTAGTGATCCTTCTCTATTTTCGACCCTCTTGTCATTCAATTTTCCCTTTTCTTCTTTTCCCGTCTAGACTACAGACAATTTTTCCAAATTTACATGTCAAAATTATTGATTAATTTTTTATTAGATTACGCTCAATATTCATTAATAATACTATATTTTTCGTTTTGTATTGCGTTAAATTCGTTTAATATTTTTTTTCCCGACAATTTATTTTGATGTTCGTATCATTTCTTTGTTTTCTTACTAACAACGTTGGTTTTCCGACCCGCATGTTTGCCGTGTGCGGCGTCCCGTAAGGAGGAAAATGGTGTCCTGGGGATACCTTTTGCGTACCCTTTGGCCCACGCTTCGCTGTAGACGGGTGGCAGGAGTGAGCCCGCTCCTGTCAATCGGCTGGTGATAAGTCTTTTCGGAGACATTGCTGTAGGGTTAGTGCTGCAGATAAGGGGTGGCGGGTTTACCCGTTGGATCCTCGCCCTGATGCTGTAGCACTATATTCTGGGTGTACTCCAGGTAAGCGCCGTGCCTGGTTTTTGCCAGATGACCGGCACACTGCCTCCCTTGTTGGACTCCGTGGTGGGTGGAGCCACACCAGGATGAATACCATCTCTCTTTCATGGATCCTGAAATTTCGTGCCCGGGTAAAGGCCTCGTATTACCCAACTCAAACATTGACGATATTGCTAAACATGCACGATTTTTGATTTTAACTTTACCTAATAATGAAATGTCACGCAAATCTCCGTTTGCCATACAAAAGGCTCTTCACGGAATAGGTGGAAATCCAAAATCTGTTCGAAAATTGCGTTCTGGTGATTTGTTAATAGAAACTTCATCCTCACTGCAAGCGAAATCTTTTTTGTTAGCCAAAACATTTCTAGATTCAACTTTATCAGTCAGCCCCCACAAATCTTTAAATTCCTGTCGAGGTGTCATTTCTGAAACTGACTTGATGACCACCCCTGAAGCAGAAATCCTTGAGGGATTTTCTGATCAGGGTGTTATCCAGGTCAGGAGAATTACAATTAAAAAAGATAGTACAATTATTCCTACAAAACATTTAATATTAACGTTCAATAGCCCGAAACTACCAAATACAATAAAAGCTGATTATTTAAACTGTAAAATCCGTCCATACATACCGAATCCTCTGCGCTGTTTCAAGTGTCAGAGGTTCGGACATTCACAAACTTCCTGCCGTGGCCAACTAACGTGCTCTAGGTGTGCATCTGTAGGGCATTCTTCTACAGATTGCACTCTAGAGCCTTAATGTATTAATTGCTCTCAACCCCATACCGCCGATTCCAAATTTTGTCCAAAGTGGAAAATAGAAAAGCAAATACAAGAAATTAAAACTAATAAAAACATAACTTACTTAGAAGCCCGAAAGTTATTAGCCCCTCTTTCATCACAGACATACTCCCAGGCTGTTAAATCATCAATAACATCCTCTTCTACACAGACAGATGAAAATATCACTAAAATTATATGTCCACCATTAAAACTACTTCAAGCTTCTTCACTTCCGAAACAAAATTTATCTCTCTCTATTCCATCAGTCTCTACATCTTCAGCTCAAGCAGATCTCTTGCCATCCACGTCTCCAATAGCAGCTACTATGTCAGAATCTCAGCCACCTATTCCTCTATCTAATAAAGTACTTTCCACCACCAATAATATGTTTTCACCTATTGAATCCTCTTCGAAATCAACTATTCATCCCTCTTCTGTTGTTGTTGAAACTCCCACCTCTCTCTCTGTACAACATCTAGTACCATAGCTACTACTTCCGAATCCAATAGCTTAGCATCAACAGATACAACTTCTGTATCTCAGGCTTCAAAACATCGTAAAAAAAGGCGTCCTACCAAAAACATATCTAACACTGGAAAACCAAAAATAGAGATTAAAATGGCACCCCATAAACCGAAAAAAAGCTCACCTATTCAAGACACCTCAGATGAGGACATGATTATGTATGACGTAGAAGAAGAGGTGGAAACACCGAAAAAGGAAACAATAAAATTCTTGTCGGAAGAGTACTGGAAAAATGAGACCTGGACACAGCAGGGATTTTTGCACGTTATTACTCCAAGAAAGCGTGAAGAAAAAACTGAAAGGAAGTTATTAACCCCGACGAAACACAGAAATTGAAATTATATGAATCATACTTATCGGACTTGTTGGGGTTAATCCCTACCAAAATCTTGTTATATTAAAACTTTTACCTATTTATAAAAATATTTTTTTCTCCTCTGAATAATTTTAACCCTATTTGACTTGGTGGGGCATCCCCCACCAAAATCTGTTTGCTGCTTATTTATGTGAACTTTTATATGCGAGTATTTTTAATGATTTTTAATATTTTAACGATTGATTGGCGCAGTTTAGCCGAAATCTGCTCTTGCGCCATAAAACCCTACATTCACTCACTCACTCACTCGAGGGTTGTGTAGTGGGGTAATCCTTTGATAACCATTTTTATTGTTTTTTTGTCCTTGGGGTGTAATTACGAAAAATTCGACATTTTTATCTTCATTAATTGTATGGATGATTTCTCTGTATTCATCATTGTCTGAGAAAGTTCTCAGACAATCTCGTGTGGTTTTTATATTTACGTTTGGGTATTTATTCTTGATGAGTGAGTGATTGTAGTGTTTAATGGGGCAAGAGCCAATTTTGGCTAAACTGCGCCACACGTTTGTTAAAATATATTAAAAATGCAGATGAAATATATATGTATATAATTTATATGTGCATGTGTGTGCGGCCTGGAATGGCTATACAAACAATTAAAGTTAAAACAGTTTATAATATTGTCAAATTAAATATAACAATCCAATTTTAAAGATAAAAGCAAATAAATTTTTGTAGGGGATTTCTACCACCAAGTCAGACAAGGATAAAATAAGATCTACGAAAAAAAGTGACGCAATCATGATTAAAAATTGGACAATCAATTAAAATGTGACGCACTGTATACGAGACACATGAAGGACATTGAGGAGCGTTTCCCCCCAATAACAAATGCCTGTGTGTGAAGCGAGTATGACCAATGCGAAGTCGAGTCAATAGGACATGGCATTACAGGCCATGCTCCTATGACAGGTTTCACAAAGTGCAGTTTGTTGTCCAACTGCTGACTCCATGATTCCCTCCAGATCATAAAAATATGATGCAGGATGACATGCTTCATATCTGATCGCGGCAGATGGGACATCGCCGACCGAGCCACACTGTCCGCTTGCTCGTTGCCAATAATCCCTACGTGGCTCGGTAGCCAGCAAAATAAATAATATATCAAAATTCTTGCTGTACTGTCGACTCGGGATGTCGAGTACATTACACACCACTGGATGAAACCGATCGTTGTAATGTTCAAGCGCTTCTAATACACTCATGCTGTCAGTATAGATGCAGCATTTACGAGGCGTGCTGAAGCCGATTAATTCAAGTGCTTGGTAAATGGCGACAGCTTCGGCAGTGAAAACCCCTCAGGGGGCTCACCTTCTTTAGGTGAGTACGGGTGTCAGAATCCCGAGGTACCCTAGTGATCTTTTCCTTTAACCAAGGGGTTTACTGTGGTTGGTAAACACGGGTGACACGAACCCGGGGTACCCTAGTGATCAATCTCTATCTTCGACCCTCTTTCTTGTCATTCAATTTCTCCTTTTCTTCCTTTCCCGTCTAGATCACAGATTAAAAGATATTAAGTGTACTTATTTGAAATTTATATATATGTATTTAATTTGATTACTTATCCATTATTAACATATTTTTGTTTACATTTTGTATTGTGTTAATTTAGTGTCTTTTTTTCTTCAGTTTATATAAATATTTTGCTTATGTTGATATTTCGTTTTCGACTAACACCGTTGTTTGTCAACGCGCATGTTTGCCGTGTGCGGCGTCCCGTAAGGAGGAAAATGGTGTCCTGGGGATACCTTTTGCGTACCCTTTGGCCCACGCTTCGCTGTAGATGGGTGGCAGGAGTGAGCCCGCTCCTGTCAATCTGCTGGTGATAAGTCTCATCGGAGACATTGCTTTAGGGTTAGTGCTGCAGATAAGGGGTGGCGGGTTTACCCGTTGGATCCTCGCCCTGATGCTGTAGTACTATATTCTGGGTGTACTCCAGGTAAGCGCCGTGCCTGGTGTTTGCCAGTTGACCGGCACACTGCCTCCCTTGTTGGACTCCGTGGTGGGTGGAGGCACGCCAGAACGAAGTTTTTCACGTGCCTATGGATCCAATTCTGATGTGCCCGGGTAAAGGCCTCGTTTTACCCAAATTTCATACCATTGAACATATTGCCAGTACTTCACGCTTTTTCATCTTGTCGTTACCCAACAATGAAATGTCAAGAAAATCCCCTTTTGCGATTTTCAAAGCCCTACAAGCAATCGGTGAACCAAAATCGGTTAAAAAAAATGCGATCTGGTGATTTACTTGTAGAAACAAAATCAGCTATTCAATCGAAATCTTATTTGTCTGCAAAACTATTTCTTGATTCTACACTTACAGTTACTCCTCACAAATCCCTTAACTCATGCCGAGGTGTCATTTCTGAACCTGACTTGTTGAACACTCCTGATGCAGAAATCCTTGATGGATTTTCTGATCAGGGTGTGATTCAGATCAGGAGAATTACAATTAAAAAAGATGCTACAATTATCCCTACAAAACATATAATTTTAACTTTCAGCAGCCCCTCTCTACCCAAAACTATTAAAGCTGGTTATTTAAATTGTAAAATCCGTCCATATATTCCAAATCCTCTGCGCTGTTTCAAGTGCCAGAGGTTCGGACATTCTCAAACGTCCTGCCGTGGCCAACTAACATGCTCTAGGTGTGCATCTGTGGGGCATTCTTCTATAGATTGCACTCTAGAGCCTAAATGTATTAATTGCTCTCAACCCCATACCGCCGATTCCAAATTTTGTCCAAAGTGGAAAACAGAAAAGCAAATACAAGAAATTAAAACTAATAAAAACATAACTTACTTAGAAGCCCGAAAGTTATTAGCCCCTCTTTCATCACAGACATACTCCCAGGTTGTTAAATCATCAATAACATCCTCTTCTACGCAGACAGATGAAAATATCACTAAAATTATATGTCCACCATTAAAACTACTTCAAGTTTCTTCACTTCCGAAACAAAATTTAACTCTCTCTATTCCATCAGTCTCTACATCTTCAGCTCAAGTAGATATCTTGCCATCCACGCCTCTAGTAACTGCTACAACATCAGACTCTCAGTCAGCAAATCTTTTGCTCAACAACGTCCCTTCCACATCCAATATATCCACTCCGGCGGTTTCCACATCATTTTTAAAGGAAGCACATCCCTTGCCATCCACCTCTTCAATAGCAGCTACTATGTTAGAATCTCAGCCACCTATTCCTCTATCTAATAACGTACTTTCCACCACCAATAATATGTTTTCACCTATTGAATCCTCTTCGAAATCAACTATTAAACCCTCTTCTGTTGTTGAAACTCCACCTGTACAACATCTAGTACCATAGCTGCTACCTCAGAATCCAATAGCTTACCATCAACAGATACAACTTCTGTATCTCAGGCTTCAAAATGTCGTAAAAAAAGGCGTCCTACCAAAAACATATCTAACGCTGGAAAACCAAAAATAGAGATTAAAATGGCACCCCACAAACCGAAAAAAAAGCTCACCTACTCAAGACACCTTAGATGAGGACATATTATGTATGACGTAGAAGAAGAGGTGGAAACACCGAAAAAGGAAACAATAAAATTCTTGTCGGAAGAGTACTGGAAAAATGAGACCTGGAGACAGCAGGGATTTTTGCACGTTATTACTCCAAGAAAGCGTGAAGAAAAAACTGAAAGGAAATTATTAACCCCGACGAAACACAGAAATTGAAATTATATGAATCGTACTTATCGGACTTGGTGGGGTTAATCCCTACCAAAATCTTGTTATATTAAAACTTTTACCTATATATAAAAATATTTTTTTCTCCTCTGAATAATTTTAACCCTATTTGACTTGGTGGGGCATCCCCCACCAAAATCTGTTTGCTACTTATTTATGTGAACTTTTATATGCGAGTATTTTTAATGATTTTTAATATTTTAACGATTGATTGGCGCAGCTTAGCCGAAATCGGCTCTTGCGCCATAAAACCCTACATTCATTCATTCATTCATTCGACGTGATCGATAAATTCATCGTCGTATGGCTCTGGGTTTTCTTGAAAGGAACTCTCAAGTGAATCAGCAAACAGGTTCACTTTGTCCTCAGTACTGTAATGGAGGCCCATGGGGCCTACTAGAGGGGGGATGTGGAAGGGTTTTCTATTAGTTATGGATTTTACTATTTTATAGAGGGAATCATCGTCGGGGGTTGCTTCAGTTAAGATTTTATTCCATTTGCTATTTTTAAAGTTATTTAATTCTTTTTTTATTTCTTTTTGTAATTTATTAAGTTGAGTTTTATATGGCGGGTATTTTGAGTCTTGCCATTTTTTCCTAAGTCTATTTTTAATTTTTATTTTATCTCTAATAAATGGGGGAATAGCATTGAGGGGTTTATTTATTACTTTAAAAGTTGAGCAGTTTGAGAGGGCATTATGGAAGGTGGAATTAAAGGTACTAATTGCGTTTTCGATATCATTGGTATTATTAATATTTGGGTTGCCAGGGGGGAGTGCATTGGTTAGAATTTCTTGGAATTTAGACCAATTAGGGAAACTATAAGTACTGAGGGCAGGTGAGGTATAATTATCCAAACTCACCTCAAAGAGAACAGGGTTGTGATCGCTAGAGAGCTCTGGGATGGATGTGGAATCAATCACGGTCATACCTTTGGAGATTGCTATATCTATTGTAGTGTTCCTGGTGGTTCCATGGAAGTATGTGGGTTCCGATGGGGCGTTTAAGGTGTATCCTGTAGTGTCGCAATATCTTCTTATAATTGATCCGGCTGTGTTTTGTTGGGTTTGAGGGCTCCATGATCTATGTTTGGCATTTAAGTCGCCGGCGACGAGGACGTATCTCTGGTTTCTGAAAATTTTGGTTAAATCAAGGGCTGTGATGGGTTTTCTAGGTGGTCGGTATGCAGAAACTATTGTTATTGGTTGATCGTTTTGCCGGGCTATCTTTATGGCTGTTGTTTCTAGGTTATTGTCTTGGATTATTATTTGATGATGGGGTATGCTTCTTTTAATCATGATTGCAGTACCGCCTCCACGGAAGGTGCGGTTGGTCCTGTAGATGCTGTAATCTGGGAAGGTGAAGTTGAAGCAGGGTTGAAGGTGGGTTTCTTGTAAATTTATGATATCTGGATTCCAATCGGCTATGAAGTTTTTGAATTCTTGAATTTTGGATCTTATGCCATTTGCGTTCCAGGTGATGACCGTTAGGTTGGATCTATTGATGTGGCGGGGATTAAAAGTTAATTTCGTCGCGTAACAGGTTTTGTATGGCCCGGAGGCGTCCGTATTTGGTAGGTATAGTTGTGGCTATTTTGATGAATTCTTCAAGAAGTTTGAATGTTTCCTGGACAGCTGGGGACTTTAATTGGTTGAAGAGGTCATCATCTGGTTCGGTAGTTGAGGAGGAGGCTTGGGGGGAGTTTTTGGAGGTGCTGGGGTTAGGCTGTTGCTGCGGTGTGGTAGTTTTCCTTCGCGCTTCCCAGAAGTTGGCTTTTGGCGGGGCTGGTGTGTTGAATACTGTTGCTACATTATTTGGAGTGACTACGTTTTCTTTTTTTTTCTGTTCGGGTCTGTTTTTTGGGTTCATGGGGCACCCTAGGAAATTAGCTGGATGCTCGCCCTGGCACAGGCAGCATTTGGCTTTGTCGCTTAAAGGCTTAACACAATCTCTAGCAAGGTGCTCACCTGCGCACTTCACGCATCTGGGGCTGCTTGTGCAGAATTTACTATTGTGAAAAAAGCCCTGGCATCGGAAGCATTGTGGTGGGCCGTATTTGGGTCTGAGAGCTTCTATTGTGACTTTCATGTAGCCGATGTTTGTTACTTTAAAGATTTTTTTGTTAGATTCTGTTTTTTCCATGTTGATGAGGAAGAGGGGCATGGGTTTACCGGATCTTTTGCTGGTCATTATGTGGCATTCTTCCACAGTAATGTTTTGGGATTCCAGGTGGCTAATTATTTCAGATGTGGACATGTCAGTTGGGAGACCTCTGATGACCACTCTCAGCTTCTTTTCTTCCGGGAGCATGTAAGTGTACGCTTCCAGGCCTTTTTCTGTGATGTATCTGCGTATGTGGTTGTAAGCATACGCAGTTTGAGGGAAGATTCTTAGTTTGTTACCTATGAGTTTGGCTTCCAGGTTTACTCTGGTCACTTCTTGCAGGTGTTTCAATAGGGCGGCTTTATTCACCACGTTGTCTATCGTTATGGGCGGCACGTGGCGTTTCCTTTCGGGTGCGCCTCCGTCCGGTTGCACGTCAGTTGCTGTTGCTGGGGCGCTGGTGTCACCTGAGTGATCCATGGAGTCATTGGTAGTCAGGGCAGCGAACTGGTTCACAATTGGAGTGGATTCAGTGCGAGGTTTTTTCGCACTCGTGCTGGGTCCATTATTGTCGTCTCCAGATCTAGTGGCTTGTCAAGGACGCCCCAGGCATCGATCTTGTTTTGTAGCTCCTTTTTTCCTTCTTCCAGTTCTCGCTTCCTCTGGTGTGTGTATTTGAAGCGGGCTTCGTCGAGGACGTCACTCAGGCTTCGTAAAGCTGCGGATTGTTCTTCTTGGAGGGGGAAGGGATATTCACGGAGTTTTGCATCGTGTTCTTCGGCGGTAGTTAGGACTACTGCAGTTGTATCAGAATTTCGGCACGAGTTCAGTTGGGTCACTAGTGCAATAATGGTTGAATCCCATTCCTTGTGGAAATCAAGGTAGGCAGCTGAGGAGTTATCTATGGTAGTTTCCATAATGTATTAGAATAGTCCAGTTCGGTCCGGGTCGTCAGGGAAAAAGGCAATGGTTGAGTAAATAAGTAAAAAATAATCTATCGGCCAAGCCGAAAGATAACGCTTTTCAAAAAGTTGATCCAAAAAAGTAATAAGTCGTACTGAGTCAGAAAAGTTCAAAGATGTCTAGATGAGCTAAAAATTACCTCGTCCTGACATATTTGTAACTACTGATCTGGGGATGTATCTCGGTGCTCGGGCTATTATTCTTAGTGATTTATTTTGAAGTCTCTGGAGGTCGTCAAGATGGGTGTTAGCTGCTGATCCCCATATGGGGCAGGCGTAGGATAGGATGGGGCGTAGATAAGTTTTATAGACGAAGATTCTATTTTTCAATGAAAGTTTCGATTTTTTTCCGATGAGTTCTATGAGCGAGAAGTGTTTAGTCCAGTATTTTTTTTTTGGTTTCAGTGAAGTGGGGGCGGTAGGTTAGCTTGTCATTAAGGATGAGACCGAGATATTTTGTTTCGAATGTCCAGGCTATTGTTTCGTCGAAGAGTTTCAGGGTGGGGGGCATGATCAGGCTTCTTTTTTTCCGGAAGACTATTGCATTTGATTTTTCGGTGTTGACGGCTATTCTCCATTTCGTCAGCCAGGTTTCTAGGAGGGACAGGTAATTTTGTAATGTGCGAGCTGCTTGATCGGCAGCTAGACTGGTCGATAAGATGGCAGCATCGTCGGTGAAAAGGCAGACGGTGACAAGTTGGGATGTGGGAAATCACTTGTGTAGATGTTGTAGAGGACTGGCGAAATGATGGATCCTTGGGGCGTTCCTGCGATGGTGTGGCGGTCACTGGAGTGGGTGCTATTGATTTTGACGTTAAAAGTTTATTGTAGAGGTAGCTGTGAATAATTTTAATTAAGTAGGTTGGGAATTTGAGAAGAATTAATTTTATAAATAAGACCGTCATGCAAATGCGGTCGAAAGCTTTTTTTACATCCAGGAAGACTCCGATGGTGAAAGATTTTGAATTGAAACCCTGGATGATTTTATTAGTGACTCTGAGCAGCTGATGTTGAGTGGAAGTGTGCAGTCGGAAGCCGTGTTGTTCGTCCGGAATGATATGGTTGCTATCACAGTGATCATTGATGCGGGTGAGTAGAATTTTTTCGAATATTTTTGGCTAATGAACTGATGAGACTTATTGGACGATAATTTTCTTTAAATTTAGTTTCTTTTCCTTTTTTAGGTATGACCGTTACTTGAGCGTGTTTCCAATCGGTAGGTAAGTAGTTAAACTGGAGGCTTCTGTTGAATATTTTAGTGATGAAGGTTATTGCGTTTAATGGAAGTGACTTGAGGGCTATGTTTTTTGATGCCGTCTTTACCAGGTGCTTTCTTGTTGGGTGATTTGAGAATGATTTCCATTACCTCTTGTGGCGAGGTCAATGGTGCGGTGTGGTGTCTGGAGTTATGATGCATAAAATCGTCCTACTTTTTCTTCAACACGCCATGAAGTCATCATCATATGGTTCCGGATTTTCTTGGAAAGAGCTCTCCAGATAATCAGCAAACAAATTAACTTTGTTCTTAGTACTATATAATGTAGGCCCATGGGGCCAACGATAGGAGGGATATGGAGGGTACTATTTTGATTTGTAATGATATTTAACTATTTTATAAAGAGAATCGTCATCAGGGGAGGCTTCTGAAAGCTTTTTGTCCCATTGGGCTCTGTGAAAAATTTTTAAGTTCGTTTTTTAATATCTTTTTGAAGTTTATTAAGTTGAGTCTTATGGGGGGGGGGGTATTTGGTATCTTGCCAGTCTTTGCGAAGTCTATATTTTTAATTTTATCCCTGATGACAGAGGGGATGCAACTAATGGGTTTTGTTAATGGTTTTAAAAGTGCTACTATTGTTAAATGCATTTTTAAAGGCGGAATTAAAAATTTGAATAGCGTTATCATATCATCAGTATTAGAAATTTTGGGGTTGCCTGGGAGAGTGTTAGTTAAGATGGTTTGAAATTTACTCCATTAGGGAAGGCATAAGTACTAAGAGGCAGGTGAGGTAAAATTATCCAAGCTCACCTCAAAGAGAACGGGATTAGTGATCACTTGAGAGCTCGGGAATGGATGAGACTTCCGTAATGGTCATACCTTTGCTGATGGCCATGTCGATCACCGTGTTGTTCAGGCTTTTGTGGAAGTGGGTCGGCTCGAGCGGGGCGCTGAGAGGGAAACCGGTGCTGTCACAGAATCTTCTGATGATGTGGCCAGCCACATTTTGTTGGGTGTTAGGGCTCCAGGAAACATGTTTGGCGTTCAGGTCGCCGGCGACGAGGACGTAATTCTGGTTTCTGAAAAGATGAAGATCCTGCGGGAGTAAGGGTTTCCTCGGTGGTCGATAGGCTGAGATCACTGTGATAGTATTATTGTTGGGCCTTTCAATTTTGATAGCTGAAATTTCGAAACTTGGGTTATTGATTTTAATTTCATGATGCGGGATGGATCTTTTTATCATGATTGCGGTCCCTCCACCACGGAAGGTGCGATCAGTTCTGTAGATATTGTAATTTGGAAAGGAGAGATGATGGCAGGGTTGAAGGTGGGTCTCTTGTAAATTGATGATATCAGGGTCATATTCCGAGAGGAATTCTCGAAATTCTTCTACGCGCGTTCTGAGGCCGTTGGCGTTCCAGGACACCAACGTGAGGTTTTGGATATTGCTGTGGCGGGGATTAAAAATTGATTTCGTCCGCTAACAGATTTCTAATCGCCCTGAGGCGTCCGACTTTTGAGGGGATTGTAGTGGCTATTGTAATGAACTGTTCAAGGAGCTCAAAGGTGTCTTGAACGGCTCGATTTTTGAGTTGTTCAAAAAGATCTGAGGGAGAATTTTGACTTGTAACAGGTTTGGATGAAGGAGGCGGTGCGGTGGAGGGTCCGGGTTGGGAGGTTGAGATTGGCTGTTGGCTCTGTGTGGCAGATTGGGTACGTTGCTCCCAAAAGTTAACTTTTGTGGCTCCGGGTTGGTGAGGGCGGCTCTTTGTTGCCTCTTCTTTTCTTTTTCGGCATCTATTCTGGGTTTTGGGTTTTTTGGGCAACCAAGGAAATTTGCGGGGTGCTCCCCTCCGCATAGACAGCATTTAGGTTTGTCGCCGAAGAGTTTCTCGCACTCCTTGGCAAGATGATTGCCTGCGCACTTGACGCACCTGGGTGTGCGCGTGCAAAATTTGCTGGAGTGGAAAAACCCCTGGCATCTGAAGCACTGGGGTGGGCCGTATTTTTTTCGCAGGATTTCCACTGTGACCTTTACGTAGTTGATTACTGTCACGGTTCTAAAAATGGATTTGTGAAAATCCGACCTGACCATAGATACCATAAACAGAGGCATAGGGGCTCCTGTTTTATTTGTCATGTTATGGTCGTCCACACGGAACCCTTGTTTGTCTAAGTCGCTGATTATCTCCATGGGAGGCATATCTATGGGGAGGCCTCGGATGACTGTACGCAGTTTTTTGTCCTCGGGCAGCATGTACGTATATCCCTCTAGGCTGTTTTCGGCGATGTAGCGTCTGATTAAGGAATATGCATATGGGGTCTGGGGAAAGACAAGGAATTTGGTTCCAATTAATTTAGCTTCAAGTTTGAGCTTGGTAATTTGTTGTAAATGCTTCAGAAGGGCCGCTTGATTGGTGACGTTGTCTATGGTAATTGGAGGGACGTGAAATTTTTTTGAGGATGCACAGCGTCGGTGGAGGTTCCTTCTATTGGATCGGTGATGTCCATGCTATTGCTGACTGTGAGTTCAGCGAACTTATTTTGTGTTGGAATTACGTCATCGTCTTGGCCTTTTAAAGGGTCGGAATTGTCGTCTGAATTTTTTCTTCTTTTTCGAAAGGATGACCTGAAAGGGTGCCTCTAGGGGTTTAGTGAGAACTCCCCACGCATCAATTTGGGTTTGTAAAATTTTCTGTTGTTCGGCAATCTCCAGTTTACGGGTGTGAGTAAATTTAAATTTGGCCTCGTCGAGGACGTCACCTAGCTGGCGTAGGTTGGAGGATTGAACTTCTTGGGGGCTGAAGGGAAATTCCCTCAACTTAATTTCCATGTCTTCTGTACCTCTGATGACTGAGGCTAAGGTCTTGTCATTACCTTCCCATCCTTTAAAAAACATGTACATCAGTACCAGCATGAAGAGATTATATGATGCCCGGCCATCTAACAAGCGGCCCTTTATGGATAGGATGAAGCTCATGCTCTCTGATCTCGACCTACCTAACGTGGACATCCAGCAACGAAACCTTTGGCGATTTCCACCTTGGAATATGCCACGTTTGCACTATATAACCCTTTTGCCTCGCAGTAAAACCACTGTCCATCTGTTGTCTTTCAGCGCCTTTTCTCTTACCATCGCAGTCGGTATAGTGCGTATTCGCCATCTTTACAGATGGTTCGAAACGTGCAGGTTACGCAGGCTGTGGCGTCGTGATTGAAGATAACATGCTCGGTTATAGGCTCGACACTTCTTGCAGTGTTTTCACTGCGAAGCTGTCGCATATACCGTGCACTTCAATTAATCGACTCCTGTTCACCTCGTAAATACTGCATCTATACTGATAGCATGAGTGTATTGGAAGCGCTTGAAATTAGAACGATCGGTGTCATCCGTGGTGTGTAATGCACTCGACATCGTTAGTCGACTATATAGCAAGGTTTTT